>JABUQX010140327.1:17500-24026 GCA_015478945.1 Trachelipus rathkii
GAAACCAAATCTTATTGAAAACCTTGCAAAAGTGGTGATTTTTGGAAAGCACAAAATGAACAACACTCTCACTGAAAAATAATGGAACCTCCGGAAGCTTGTAAGTGTTAATTTTAATTTTATATTTTAGTATTCCACAATGACGGGCGAGAATGCAAGCTCCGTTCTGTCTTCCCTAACTCCCCAAACCCCACCATCACTTTCGGATATTATGTCCATTCCCAAGAATGGACAGGGCGCATTCAAAACATCTGGAACGGGCTAAGTTTCTCACTGTGGCTAGAAGATGTAAAAGAAAACATTGAACTAAAACAATGCACGAATGACAGAGAAAAAATCATACAAGCAAGAAGCCAAATCCATTTAACGTATGAAGAATTCAGATGGCTCCTTAACTTTAATCCAAACCTCCTTCGTATGGACAAATTTGAAGACTTCATTGATACTCTCCGTTCCCTTGTCCTCCCAGAAGATTCTTTACATCACTTCGACGCACTCGAACGCATTCTGCAATTCAAATGGAATACCCAAGAAACACTATCTTGAAGTGCTCTGTCCTTCTAAAAATTAATTAAAGAATTTTTCGGAAAACTAAAGGAATAAGACTCCACTCTCACCTTCCCAGACAAATTTATAAATGCGATAGCAACCGCATTTCTTTATACACAAATACCAAGCCATTTGCAAGAATTTGTAAAAGAGTATGGGTACGACCTTCCTCTCCTCAAGCAAATACAAAAGTTCCTTCAAAACTCCTACTGCCGACTCCACAATCTATCTAACACAAATAAAGACCCTGCAACTTCTCAAATGAATGTCAACCTAATGACTAAAAGTAAAAAAATTCGAGACCGAAACCTACTACTCAACACATGCAAAGGCAAACTTTTCTTCAAAAAACTCCACCTGCAAGCCAAACTCAGCGATCGTTTCCTTCGCATCCCAGCTCAAACCCCAAACATTCACCTCAAATATGCTATCATTGTGAGCAATCAGGTCACTTCAAAAGCCAATGTCCGTTTTATCCATATTCATAAATGTTATCAATATCATGTGCGAGGATCCACACCTTTTTGAAAAAATTTCAGATTTCACCCAAGAAACCCAGATTTTAAAGTCAAATACGCTCCAATCACTCCTCAAATCGAAGAAATCATCAAGAAAGGACTTTGGAAATTAAACGGCATAAATCGAACAAGAATTTAAGGGTATAAGGATGTGCGACCTTTCTTCAAATCAACCCTCCCTATGAAAAACAATTTCCTCGTTACAACCAGAAAATCAACCAAAATTGCTCCCTTCTACATCATTGACCCCCAAAAAAAATTGGAATCCTCGAATAAATCAGTTCCAAAATACGCACTTAATCTCCTCAAAAATTGAAGAAGATGACCAAAATTACTACATAAATGAAGAAAATCAATATATCTCCTTAATGGAAGATTACTTCTCAGATCAGCAATATTCCCTAGACGCCTACCCTAATTATCAACAACCAGATAATTCCATTCAAGACCAACAGCTAGAATTGTATGAAATTGCTGAGCAAAAATTTTTGAGCTCTGAGATTTGGCCCCAGCACTCTGCTAGATCTCTCCCTTTCTCAGAGAGTGCATGCCTCAATTTAAAGACCTACAGCAATAATTTTAATGAGGATGGGTATTTCATTGAGATTAATGCATGCAAATCCTCATATACTTTAGATTCACATAACGATCACCAAAGTAACAATAATAATAATCACCCGTATGATTTTAATTTAAATTTTATTACTATTAATAATGCTCATGACCTTTACAATAATTTTAATAATATTCAGAGTATTAATAATTCTACTCACACTTATTGCACAAAGGATCAAACATCCTCACAATTATTGCAACATGATGCCTTCTCCTCACACACTCTCTTTTCTCACTATCCTCAACATTCACAATTGCAACAAAATTTTGCAAATATTTCTCCATTCTTTCCACATTCACACTCACTTCCATCTCTCCCTCACTACCCAAATTCGCCTAATAACCCACAAACACACTCTCTCTCTCTCTCTCTCTCTCAGCATCCTAAGAAACATTTATCAACATCTCAACCAATTGTTGCAAATACCTTAATGGTTGCACATACAACTCAAGAATCAAATCCTTCTTCCTTCACATTTAACACAACTTCTTCTTGACTTAACACCCAATCTCCCAGATCATTGCAATCTGATGGCACAGCGGGTCCAACTTATTTTCTAAAAGCTGCAAAAACTTTTAACAATTGCAAACTACAACCCAAATTATTTAACTTAGACAGCGGATCTAATGGTTCTCTATGCAAACTGTCGCTTTCACAACCTTCAAAATACACTCAATACACATATACCGTTAAAATGCAACACCAACTCAAATTTATTACAAGTTCTGTTTTTCAGGAACTTGGAACCATCACTTTAAAAATACATCTTGCAACATCTTATTTCCCAAACACTTTTATGGTTGTCCACGATTCTATGTTCTTTTCAATCTGATTTTTTCCCTGCCACAAATCTCTTTAGTAACCCTCCAATCACCCTTGACTTCAAAAATTTTATGCTGATGGTAGACATTGAAAATACCCCGACCTTTCACCCCTTACTTACTCAGTCTCCTAATTTACATTCCTCACACAAAGTTTCGTCATCCATCACACTACCACCACCTCAATCACAATAAAATTACTCTATTTTAACCTCTCATAATGATAAAGATGTAACTTTGGACCCGCTTTCCTCACAAAATAATCTTTCTGTCGACTCTCCTATGTATCTCCCACACTCTCCCTCTCACACCAAAAATTCCATTCTACCTCTATACTCAGATGATATTTCAATCTATCGCGACCTTCTTATTGACTCTGAGGTTATATATAATCTTTATATTACTTCTACTATTGAAATTTATCCATATTCTAAAACAACTCTTTGTCTTAATGCCCTATCTTCTGCTAATACACCCCCATCAGGAAACTAGTTTTATCGACTAACAACACTCACATAAATACTATCTTTACGCCGGATATATTCTTAGCACATGCCAAAAAGGACAAATATTAATAAATATTATAAATTAAAGCTCCTCCCCATAAACATTGCAAAAGAACACTCTCATCTCCACTGCAAACCCAATTATAAGTTTAGATAAACACGTCATGCATGATGAAGTTAGATGAACACATTAATACACGTCTCACTACCTCTAGTGGAGGCCTCTCCAAATACAACTCCTACCCGCCTATAAAGAAATTCTCACTTCCTCTATAAAAGATATTTCTCAAGAGGACATTTTTTTACATGCCCCTAATTTGTTTGATCAATTATTGCAACTTCTATTCTCAAATAAAGACGTCATTGCTTTCGACGATTACGAAGTCCCCATCTGCCCTTTACAAAAATTCTCACTTCAACTAAAACGAAACCACCCTAAAGTATTAAATCGTCCACAATACCGCCTTCCACACAAATATCTGACACATATAGATAAATGGGTCACAAATTATCTCCAAAAATGTTATATAAAATCAATCTCTTCTCCACACAGTTCCCTCCTCCTAGTATTTCCCCAAAAGAACTCTTCCCGTCCCAGAAAAGTGGCCGATTACAGCATATAAACTCTCACTCAGTTTTAGGTCCCTATTCTCTACCATTCATAAATGTCCTCCTCAACTCATTAGGTAAAAGCTCCCTCTTTACCACAGTAGCCTCCTCGATGATTATCACGTACTAGAAATTGAGGAGGAATCATAACCGTACCTTGATTTTCGCACTCTATTTTTTGCCCCACCAAATCAAATTTTAATATGTTAAAGGTAGAGTCAGGATATATTTCAGAAACCTCCATTACCAGGTTGAACGTACAGATTCTTGAAAACACAAAGACTTTATCTCAATTTAAAATAAATTAGGAAACAATATATACCCTACATCACCATTCCATTTCTTCCATAGATTTTCAATTAGAAATTTCGAAACTAAGTTTAACCTTAAACACGGAAAACATCATCATTGAGGATACCAGCCAATTAATAAACATTATACAACACACCTTAATCATTTCAAAACAATACAACACACCTCTAATTTTATATTCATACCAATTTCTCATATCCATTTTTAAGGGCATAAAACCTAAAATAAATTCACATCTAATATTTCACCCCACTCCAGAAAACTTCTATCAATTCCTCTTCTACACTTGAACTATCACTCACTTAAACCACCCATACAAAGTGCAAATTTTTATTCCATTCATTAATGACTCATATTTTGACACTTTTAAAATAATAACTATCTCGCTGCACAGTAACTACTATTCAAATCGCATCATCATCCAGATTCTTTACCCTTATTTCTTCCTTAACTTGGATGATTTAACATACGTTTATAGCAAAAATATTACACCTGATCACTGAAGAGAAATTTCTTTTTAAATCTTTGCATATACCTATCGAAATAATGCACACCACAACAAATCCAAATTGAGTTATATATTTATTATTAAACAAAAAACCTTACAAAAACATTGCATATATATATATATATATATATATATATATATATATATATATATATATATATATATATATATATTACCTTAAGCTTATATATATATATATGTTATATATAACAACATATGCCATGCTGCCTCATATATCTCCTATTAAATCACCCACCAATAGACTCCGGTCTACATAAGCTGCCCCTACGCAAAGCCACAAGTCCTACACAACTACCTTTTTTTCTACTCCACACAGTTGTAAATTTATTTCTGACGCTTACAGTTATCGCATACAAATTCATTCCATTTGGCTTTCTACTAACTACAGTGAATTCCAGATTTTCCCAAATTTCACCCCTTAGTATACAACTACATCAAATAAATGTTCACTGGGACAAACGATTAGATACATTGAATAAAACTTTTCAAACACAATAATTTTGGCACCTGAAACGCTTTACCACTTTGGGAGTATCCTTGATTAATATTGTCTCCATTATCGGTAGTTTCATTTACATATTAAACAATAAATTTCCCACTGCAACCCAAACCCCAAACATAGATATACCCACCGCACAATCTCGCTCTTTTCAAAAACCACCCCAACCTGAACCAACAATTCCTTCTCTTTATCCAACACAAGAACTTCCTAGAATTCCCGAAGTTCAATACACACCCCTCAGCTTTTAAAACTCTTCTAACCCACCGAGGTTCTATTGACTTTAGTCATTAGAGTCATCACAAAATTTCATTTTATGTAATGCAGATAAAATCTATTATCTATTTAAAACGTTACTTCTTTCACCCCTCACTCTCTCTACCCCTATAAAATACATATCATTAATCATACTCTTTAATTTCTTTCATTTGCTTAAAAAACAATCTTTGATCTGCAATATCTCACATTAAATAAAATACCAGCCAATAGCAGATATGAGGCAATCTTCAGGACTTCAGGACATCAAGATATACACTTTTAACTCTTCGCTAAAAGCTTATCTATAATTTCGTTTTTCTCTAACAACACATATCACCCATCTTTGATTAAAGCTCAGAGGAAAGCTTTACTCGAAAGATACCTAAGAATTTTTATTCATTTTTATGATATACTTGAATCTGTAAGGAGGTTCCAGTTTTGAGAGTATAATAAACATTAGATCAGAAAACTCATCTTATTGAAAACTTTGCAATATATATATATATATGTAATAATAATATATATATATATATATATATATATATATATTATATATAAAAACTATATATATATATATATATATATATATATATATATATATATATATATATATGTAGTAGCATATGTATATTTATAATAACTATATAACATAATATATATATATATATAATAATAATATATATATATGTATATATATAACTAATAATAATAATATGTATATATATGTAATAATAACTTTTTATATAATAATAATATATAATAATAGCAATAACATAATAACTATATTAACTATAATAATAGCAACAACCAACATAAATATTCAATATATATATATAGCTGTAACAACAATATGTAACAACATGTATATATACTGCTCTTTATGAGCAACCAACAGCTTAGCTGTGTAACAACAATAACCAACAACAATAACATATCTATATCTATGCTGTATAACTGTATATATATATATATATATATATATATATATATATATATATGCTGCTATATATATACTATGGGCAACAGGCTAACTACCCGGCCCGCTTTACCTTTCTGCTTGTGAAATCGTATTCGATCTTATGAGCCTAGAAACGATCTTCTGAATTATTGGGAGAACGAGTCTCGAGGCCAAATGGAAGAAGATTAATTCGACTGAAAGTGTGAAACCCTACCTGAGTGTATAATCAATGATTAATCGAGCCATTGCGCCGAGAAATAATAGTTTTGCTCTATTATGATTATTATTTATTATTATTATTATTATTATTATTATTATTATTATTATTATTATTATTATTATTATTATTAT
>JABUQX010140328.1:0-2500 GCA_015478945.1 Trachelipus rathkii
CTAACTCTGCATCCATGGAATACTACCTCTCTAACTCAAAACTAATTTTATGCTCTTGTCTAAGACCCAGATGGCTAAGAATTCATCTTTCAACTCGTTTAAATATATGCAACTATAACTTATTTTATAATTTCCGTTTGAAAGGAAGGGTGGAGTATGTGCCTATGTAAATATAAACATTCCTAGCAACACGTCTCGAGAATCTCGAATCTCCTAACTTCCATGTTCTGTGGCTTCCTTCTACCACAATATTCTTATGCTTCTGCTGCTGTTCTCCCTAACAGAACATATTTTCATGCCTTTTTTGATTACCTTACTACTTCTCCCACGAGACTGTTATATCTTCTCATCCAAATACTGAGGTCCTCTATTTAGGGGATTTCAATGTGCACAAAAACTGAATTGTTGGGTTCCTCTCGTACTGATTTAGTAGGAAGCCGAATCATTCAGTATTCTCAACGATCTGGAGCAACTGATTAAATAACCTACACATTCCGGATCTTCCCAACCGATTCTTGAACACACTTGACCTATATTTCACCACTAGTCCTTCTCTATATAAATACACCACCTTCGGTCCTATCGGAAAATCTGACCACAACCTTATATCATAATTTTAATACTTTCTCTCAACATCTCCATCCTGCCCTATGCGGTTTTTCTGGCACTTGATCGGGCCGATTGGGGGTGCGTTGCTTCTTCGCTAACTATAATTGAAGTGACTGCTTTGACTCTTAAGACGCTCAGATTCTGCCGATAAAGTGGGAACTGTAATTGTTAATGGGATGAGCAGGTTCATTCCTTCTTGGACTAAATCTTTTTTCCTCCAAAATCCATGGTTCGATCGTGCTTGTTCCCTGGCCATTCAGGCTAGAACAATGCTTATCGGGTGTGGAAAAATTCTCGTTCTCCTATCACTCTTTCATGCGTATCAGCGGGAAAAAAATTCATTCCTTCATAGATATTATTTGACGAGCAAAGCAGACTTCAAAAAGTGTAATTGCTCTGACCTACTTGGTTCTCCCACTGACAATCTCTTTGTCCTCTTGCCAAAAACATCTCTAACAACTTCTGTAAATCATCCGTTCCTCCTTTTATTCGCTCTGATGATTCTGTTGTTAATACTCCAACTGAAAAGGCCAATCATCTCTTTGGCCTCCTATTTTCCTCTAATTCAACACTGGACGATTCTGGTATTCCTCTTCCTCCTCCTTCTCCTCTCAGGTGTCCTATGCCTTTACCTGTCATTTCATTTGATCGGGTGCATGAGCTCCTGAAATCTATGAACGTTAGGAAGGCGGGTGGCCCGGATGGCATTCCTCCCCGAGTTTTGAGGAA
Source organism: Trachelipus rathkii (assembly GCA_015478945.1). Lineage (NCBI taxonomy): Eukaryota > Metazoa > Arthropoda > Malacostraca > Isopoda > Trachelipodidae > Trachelipus > Trachelipus rathkii. The sequence goes on from JABUQX010140328.1 coordinate 1,339, forward strand.
GTGTGCTTCCGTGCTGACCCCACCCCTCGTTCAACTATATTCTCTATGCCTCAATACTAGCACTTTCCCTCAGTGTTGGAAGCGCGCATATGCCCAACCTATTCCGAAAAAATGATGCTGCTCTGATCCTTCTAACTATCGCCCTATAGCTCTCACTTGTATTCTTTCTAAGATCTTTGAAACCCCTTCTCAACTCTCTCTTCTTAGATCATCTGGAATCTCTTTCCCTTCTTTCTGATTACCAGTACCGGCTTTCGGTGCTCGAGATCTACTGGCGATATACTTTCCCATTTTTAAACAGATTTATGGTTTTCCGCCCTTAGGAACTAGGGGGAGATATTTGTGTGGTGGCGCTCGACATATCAAACCATTTGACCGGGATTGGTACGCGTCACTGCTCTCAAGCTCCCCTCCCTTTGGGTTTCCTCCTTCTCTTTGCTTACTTATGTCTAGCTTTCTTTCAAATCGCTCAATGTTGGCTGTTGTTGATGGGGTGACTTCTTCTTTTTCTGTCAATAGTGGTGTTCCTCAGGGTTCTGTTTTATCTCCTACTTTATTCCTGCTTTTCATCACCTGCACATCTAACTCTATCCACTCATATGTCGATGACTTGACCCTTCATTCTTCAACTCATATCAATTCTGCTCCCTCTTTTTACTTCTAGAATTGCATCTCGTCTTAATCTTTCCGATTCTATTCTCGCTGATCTGGATAGAATTTCGGGGTTGGGTCGTCTCAAACTTGTGAAATTAGTTCTTTAAAAACCCAGCTTCTACAAATCTCTCTCTCTCTAAGACACTTAACTTTTATCTCTTTCGACGGTTCTTTTGTCTCTCCCTCCTGTTGACAATATAAACATCCTTAGCCTTAACATAAACCCAAAAAAATGTTTTGAAAACCTCAAATCACAGCAATGGTTGGTAGGGCGGCCTCAAAGAAAACTGGGAGTTCTGTTTCAGTGCAAGACTTTTTTCCTCTTCTCAGTTACTTCACCTATACAAGGGTCTCATCCTTCCTTGTGTAGTCCTGCTCTCATATCTGTGGGGAGCGGGAGGGGGCTCTGGTTTCATCCGGCTTTTGGATAGGGTCAGTCAAAGGCCAAAAAATTCCTCATTTGTCTGCTGCTTTCTAGTTCACTTAGTCCTTTATATTTGCAGCGGAA
>JABUQX010140328.1:7500-39518 GCA_015478945.1 Trachelipus rathkii
TGAAGCTCTAGGGTGGATTTTCTAACGACGAGTTCTTACTAATTAATGGTACAGAGGTGGCGGTAAGGGTGGGCTTTCTTTTCGACTTTTGTCATATTCTTCTACTGCTTTTCTTTTCCGATGCTAGTCATGCACCTTACTCCCAATATTGGGGAAAAGAGGAAGATGAAGAAAGAAAGAAGAAAGATATATATATATATATATATATATATATATATATATATATATATATATATATATATATTAAAATATATATATATATATATAGCATATATATATATATATATTATATATATATATATATATATATATATATATAAATCTTCTCTTATATATATATACTTTAGCTTAACATGCTGCTGCTATCTTCCTTTATTTTCCCAGGGCGGTAAGGTCTTTGTGTTTGAAAAGAAGAAGCAGTAAGAAGTCGAAGAAAGCAGCCTACCACTGTACCATTAATTAGCGAGGAACTCATCGCAGTCAATCCGCACCGCTCATCAGGGACGCTGAATGGACCTCATATCGACGATCTGGTGCTCAGTCAAGGGACCTCCACTGAGGCGCGGCTCACTACCTGTCCCCGCCATTCCTCCTGATTATCACCTTTCTTCTCGCCTGCTCACATTTCTACCTTCAGATGATAATTCACCGCTCAGTCCGCTTTGAATATACGGCCGATCATTATTTACGCTCACTGCTGCATTCGCTTATTGGCTCGACATCATTCATCGCTCACATGAGCTAAACCATCTCAGCGCTACTCATTTATTCTGCACCTGCTCCACACCACACATCTCTCCTAATGCGTTCATTCCTCATTTTAATTAACTTCACGCACCTGGCGCGCCCCCCCAAAGATTCCTTCCCATCTGACTGTGAACACAGATCTGTACTTCTGGCCAGACCATGAACATCTTTACCACCACAATAACACAGGTAACAATACCCTCATCAGCAGACTTCAAGACTTAGTCCCTTTCCATTCACCAACGATTTAATTGCACCGGCCACCTTCCTGCCACCTAAATCATCCGTTCAGCCTATAAACAACACATACTAAATATTTAGGCTCGAACTACCTAACCAGCATCACCATCTAACATAACTTCACACTGAGGTTGACCACTCACAACCATGTTTCTTATATCCTACGTTCACTGAAGCCTCGCTACACACCTCCGCAAATCCTCTACCAATCTCTCAAACTCTCTTCCAGTTCGCCACACGGGTTGATATTCCGCGCCAGCAGGTAAGGCATACTCACTCATCGATATCAAAAATGCATTCTTACCGACTACCATCGAATTCTTTCGCCAACCCCATCCGCATACCAGTGAATAACTGGGGGCGCCAACACAACAATCTCACTCCGCTAACTAAACCAATCACCATTGACCCCATTTATTCTTACACGCTTCATATGTCATACTTTGATTCCATTCGAAATCCTGGCACCGCTGCTATCGCGGCTGCTTACCATAAATATCATACGCCTGTTTGTAAATCCAAAAAACCTAAATATAGTTTATTCTTCTTCTCCCTCATTTTCTAATCATTCGTTTCAATGTAAAGATTTATCCCCATCCTACCACTCTAAACGCACCTTGTTCTTCGCAATCAGTCCCTCAGTCACTCGACCTCTTTCGACCAAAAATACCAGCATATATCTTTTCTACAACACTCAATAAACTTACTCTCCCCTATAATTTCTACAGCTCCCCTTATCTCCCTTACATAAGGGTACTATTACAGCTCTCCTCAATCCCTTGGAACTATACCCTCCATAAACGCTTTATTACGCCTCCAAATCCAATCAATCACCATCTCGCCTCCGTTCTTTATCATTTCTATTAATTTCATCTATATCTGCAGATTTACCATTTTCAACTTTCTCACTCTACCTATTACCTCCTCTAGCTAATTGCCTCATCCCCAAAGTACCTATTTCTTCTTGCACCATCAAACCCACACATTCACAATCCCTCATTACTGTCAACATTATCCAGATTTTCGAAGTGTTCTTTCCCCACTCCTCACATCCATTTCATCAGTTATAAAAACACCATCCTATTCATTATTCTAGGCAAGGTTCCCCTTAGTATCATTCTTAACCTGCTCTTTGCTTCAGGCTACATTCCCTTGTAAGTCCCATTCATCCCTCCCTTCCAAACTGTTCATTTACCTGTTGTTTTCTCCTAGAATGCACCTTTTAGTATTTCTTTTTCCTCTTATAATTCCAAGCATCTTTCTTTTTTGAAACTTCATCATTTGCTTTTAGTACATTCAACCACGCTTCTTTTTACTTTTAACCGCTTGCATCACCTCTTCATTCCACCACTCACTGTTAACATTCTTACTTCCTACTTTGCACTGCTAACAACTGCTTCTTTCATTTGCTCCCAGATTTGTTCAGTTTCAACTTGTTCACATTCAACTGATTTACTTGCGAGCGTTCTTACATACTTATCCTTATTACCTTGTTCACTTAACTTCCCACTCTTAATTTTATCCACTTCCTTCCGTATCACCTTCCTCTCCATCCAAGCCCCCACTAACTTAATTTTACATAGAACAACATAATGATCCGATAATCCCATTCCTAAACCCCTCACTGATTTAACATCCAACACACACTTCAACATCTCCTTCTTCACCAACACAAAATCAATCATACTTTTCACTTCGATACCATCTCTACCTACACCAACTCCTATATACTTATGAAAGTCTTTGTTTTAAGAAAGAGTAATGCCCCACACACATACTTCTCTCTTCACAGAAATCAATCACCTTCCTACCATTCTCATTTTCTCCCGATACCCCAAAACTACCTGTTATACCATCACTTTTTTGATCACCTATCCAACCATTCAGGTCCCCCAACACTATCAATCTGAAGCTTCTACTCACCCCATCCAAAACATCATTCAGATTATCCCAAAAGATCCCAAAATATTTATATATATATATATATATATATATATATATATATATATATATATATATATATATATATATATATATATATATATATATATATATATATATATATATATATATATATATATAAATATATATATATATATATATATATATATATATATATATATATATATATATATATATATGCTTCAAATATTAAAAGAGTAAAAAATAAACAAGATATATTTTACTTTGACAAAAGTTTCTCGAGATCTGGAAGTCCTTTCATCAGTGGTTGAATGGCTTCAACAATTTCAGGATTATTTCTCAGATCCTCAATGGCATTCAGACGACTTTCAATTGACTTGTTATTACATAAGGGTGTGCACAACCAATTCCGAAGTAGACTAAAATTTTTAACAAAAATTTAAATCTGAATCAGAAAATATTTATTTGGTTACAAAAAATTGTAACATTACAAAAAATTAAATATTTGAAATAAATAATTACAAATATATTATTATTAAATTATGTAAAGCTTTGTTTTAGAAAATCCAAATATAATTAAGAAAAATACATACCGTATATATATATATATATATATATATATATATAACATATATATATATATAACAACCTTTATATATATATCATAATATATATAATATATATATATATATATACCTATATATATATATATGCTGCTTAACAATATATATATATATATATATATATATATATATATATCAAAACAAAACAAAAAATTGCACATTCGTGATTTTGGAATTGGACAAACGATATATAAAGTAAAGAATAAAGAGGTTAAACCAACCGTTTTCCAAAAGAGGTTGAGCAATGATTAAGAGTTTCGTAAAGAGTCCCTTCAGATGATCCGTTTGAAGAATTTTCAAATATTTCTAAATTACTCAATGCAATTCCATCTACTATCGGGGAAAAGATTCAAAGATTTTAAAATTAAGTTTATCTGGACAATGTATTTTCCAACTTCAGTACTGTTCTTTAAAAAAATTTAAATTTATTTACTCATTAATTATCCACGTTCATTGACAAATATTTGAACATCTGAACACTGCTTATCTAAAGCTCAGATATAATTTCTTTAAGCAAGGAAAATTACATATTTATTTGCTTACGTTCAGATGGACAACCTTAGGGGTGTGTTAGGTGTGAGAAGAATTAATAAAATGAGGAATGAACGCAATATGGAGTTGTGTGGTATGAAGAAAGGCGTAAATGATAGAATAAACGAGAGTACATTGAAATAGTTTGGTCATATGGAAAGGATGGATGATAAATCTGTTGGTTAAGCGGATGTATAGTGGTGAGTGTTCTGGGAATCGCCCGGCTGGGAGACCAAAGAAAAAGCGGATTGAGTCAGTAAAGGAATGCGAGTTTGGCAGTCGAGAAGAAAGGTGCGTAACAGTGAATGGCGGGGCTTTGCCCAAGGAATGAACCCAACATTGACGAGATACCAAACTGAGGGTCTGTCGCAGTCTCGTGAAACCTCTAGGGTGTATTTTTCTGACTGCGACGAGTTCTCACCTAAAGGTATAAAAGGAGATGGTAAGGGGGCTTTCTTTTCGACTTGCGTCATGTTCTTCTACTACTCTTCTGTTTCGGTGTATGTTACGCACCTAACCCCCAATCTGGGGATAGGAAGTAGATGATAATAATAATGAATAACAATAATCTTTAAATTTACATATAATAATAATAATAATAATAATAATAATAATAATAATAATAATAATAATAATAATAATAATAATAATAATAATAATAATAATAATAATAATAGGAATAATAATAATACCATTCAATATATAATTAAAAGTAATAATTTTATAATAAATTCGTATTTAATACAATAAAGATTTAGTAAAGTTTCAATATAAAGAAATGGAGAAAAATAAGATACCTTAAAATTTTGGCTTAATAATAAATATTTCTATTTTAAAACAGGTTAATAGTATATTAGAAACCATATGATAAAAACCTAGTAAGAAATTATGATAAAAACTAGTAAAAACCGTATGCTAAAATCCTAGTAAGAAACAATATGATAAAAACTACTAAGAAACTATGATAAAAAACCAAGTAAGAAACCGTAAGATAAAAACCAAGTTATAAAAAAAAGGTTACAAAATACATTACCAAACCTTACCATATGTTTCCTGATACTATTCTCAGAGGTAACGGGGCTAAGTACGTTAATATTATCTGGTGGTTCATATATTTCGAATGTTTTTCTACTTAAGATATCTTCTTCTAATTTGCAAAGTCTTAAGTACCATATAAGACCTCCCAAGGAAGCTACTCCAAGATTAATAGAATCTTTAGCAGTTAAACCCAAAGTGTCACCTATATATATATATATATATATATATATATATATATATCGCCGCCCACACTTATATATATATATATATATATATATATATATATATATATATATATAATAACTGCTATATATATATATATATATATATATATATATATATATATATATATATATATATATATATATATATATATATATATATATATATATATATATATATATATATATATATATATATATATATATGGCCACCCACACTTAAGGGAGGTTTGGGAGTTTAACTCCCATTTGGGAAGAGTACAATAAATTGTATGTACGGAACTATAAATTTATTTAAAAATTATTGTGAATGATTCTATGTTCACGGAGGGGTGGAAGAGAGAGAATTAGGTTTTTCAAATTTAAATTACTTTGTTCAAGAACATCCTCCAAGTTGGCTGGCCATTCGAGTTTATTTTCATTCTTAAAATAATGATTCTCGGCAAAATGTCAAAGTTTTAGACGAGTCCCAAAATTCCTTCTCTCTTTCCAATATTTCTATCAAATTGGATGGCACAACTCCTTTTATAACTTGCATAGTTTTAGCAGATATTCGCCCCTTTTCCAACAATATCTGTGAAATAATTTTTTCAATATATATATATATATATATATATATATATATATATATATATATATATATATATATATATATATACTCAACAGTTGTTGGTAAGATAAATATACCGGCGGATCCTGCTTTTACTTCTAAATATATATATATATACAACCTTAACTATATATATATATATATCATCTACCTCTACCTTTTTTCCCCAAGACTGGGGGTAAGATGCGTGCAATGCACCGGAAACAGAAAAGCGGTAGAAGAATATGACAAGTCGAAAAAAAAGCCCAGCCTACATATATATAAGTAATCTTATATGTTTTTACAGTTGTTGAAACTGACGACTAGACATGAGGATAGATCTACGGGGATACAGGAGGGTAAGAAAGTCGCATGCAGCCGTATTTGCAAAGCTTATAACGTAGTGGTTTGTGATTTATTGTTTCAACAAAATATAGTTTCAATAGTCAATTGAATAGGCGTTTTATAGTGGTGGATACGTTGGGAAGCGATGACTGAAACTTAAGAAAGGTGGATTGAATCAGTAATAGTGTCTATAGGGAGAATGTGAATTTGGTTCAAGGGAGAGGAATGGTGGTGAATAATAGGAGTGAATGTCGTGGTTTTTATGGAGGCATGCTTGTGGGCCTGGCCCATAGATAAATCATGACGTTGACGAGCAACCACAATCGGGGGTTTGTCGCGGTGGACGAAGCTCTAAGTGTATTTCTGGCTGAGCTGGGCCCGTACTGAACAAGGGTAGGAAAGTCTTCGACTTACGTCATATTCTTCCACTTGCCTATAATGTTTGCGTTGCATGATTGCAAACCCACCCTCAATATGTGGTGAGTTGTACTGAAGATGATTATGATTATTACTATTATCATCATAATTATACTCATCATCGTCTCCCACATGACTGCGGGGTGATGTCAGTTTGTGATTCGCAAGGATAAAATAGTTGTACTCTTCCTGACCGCTCAGATAACTGTGGCCTTTATAGGAATACCCCATCCACTACTTTTCCATGCAGTTCTATCAAGCGTCAATCCATTACCTTCATCCATAGTAATGCCTTTTGTTATTAATAGCTCTTTTAGCCCATTAAGCCAAATCCAATTTTGGGTTTACCCCTTCTTCTATTGCCTACCACTTCTGGCAAACACTTTCTTAGTTAATCTCTCATCATTCACTCACAGCACATGTCCATACCATCTCAGTACCCCTTGATTTACACTTTCCACCAGACATCTCTCCTAACAGTACAATTCTCTTATCCTTATATTTCTAATCCTATCAATTCTCTTCACCCCACAAATATCTCGTAAGCCTTTCTTTTCCAAAACATCAATCCTTTTTTTAATCTTAGAATTTAACCTTCTCACATCCATACAAAACGGATGGACAAATATAGTTTGATATACAGTCAAACAATTTCATTCTTAACTTCCCAGATAAATTCTTCCTTTTCCATATTTCTCAATGGCTACTAAACACTCTTTCACCCTCCGCAGCTCTGAAGGCACAAATATCCATCTCTTAGTATCTAAAAACTGCAGATTCACTTAGACTCTCCTATATGAGATCCAACCCAGATTGAGAATCCCATCCTTTGGGTTTTGTACAAATTTTCGTACCTTTACTTTTAGCAGAATTAATTTTTAGTATTTTTCCTTGGCACACTCGTTCAAACGCAAATGTTCAATAAAACGCTAATCTTTCAATAAATACCCTCATTAAGATACATATTAGCTATTTTCCCAATTCTGTTAATGTTTCTAATTACACCATCTGTAGAGATATTAAACGACAAAGGAGACAAAACATAACAAAATATAAATAAAAATATTTCAACTAATTTCTAGTATGGACCTTTTTATGTCATACCTGAGCTGGTGGCCAATGAGCCATAAGCGTTCTTAAGCGTGAAACATGACGGTCATCATTAAATTGACCAATGTTAAATACTCCAATGCTTACGTCGATAAAACATACTCCGAATGTTCTTTTGTCTCCTGGGCCATCCAATGACTAAAATAAAAAATAAAATCCTATTACACATAAATAAAATCTTAATAAATAAAATTCTATTTTACATCAATAAATTTACAATAATTACAGAAATAGAAAATTTTTGTATATTTTATTTGGGGCCATAAGTGGGAAATCTCTCTTATTTTATTTGGGGTAAGTGGGGAAGTCAACATAGCAGCAAAATTTCTCCCGTATCTAGCGTGAAGCAAAGGACTAACCATTTATTTCCAAAATTTGAAAAGAAGCTATGTCAAACTTGAAATTCAAACAGCAAGCGGAATAAATCCAGTGTGAGCTGGCAAAATTTCAACAACCGCTTTCTACTTAGTCAAAAGAGTTAACAGCCAGTTTATTTCCCTGTTAAATTTAACTAGTCGGTTTATTTAACCGTCAGAACAGCTCTAACTCAACATTGGAGGGATCCCAGAACTTTTCGTAAGTGATGAAAGACCAAATGATTTACGTGTCTTATCATGTAAAATGTTATAAATATGTAATAAAAAATTCAATCATGGTCCACTCCTAGAGAAAAATTTTAACAAGCAAAAAACCAAAATCCAAGCTTACTATACATACCCGTTCTGTAACAGCAAGAAGAAATCTCTGTGAATTATCTGCTGCCTCTCCATCAATTACAGATGGTACTCTAGTACCCAGTGTTGTTACTTGACACAGCTCCCTTTTCACCACTTTGTCATACTTTGTAGGGCGAACCACTATATATATATATATATATATATATATATATATATATATATATATATATATATATATATATATATATATATATATATATATAATCTTTCTCTCTATATATATATATATATATATATATATATAATAATTTTTTGTGTATGTGTACAGAACCTACCATGGCTCACAAAGAAGCGGCCACGATAAGTTGAAAATAAACTGTATTTTAAATATATGTCTGAAAGGAATATTTAAATATCTAACTGAATATTCAGTCTTTTATTATTTTATTAAATATATATGTCGATTTCATTTATACTGTCAAAAATCTCAGCAAAAAAAAGAAGAAAAAAAAACTATTATGAAGAATATTCAATGGCTACGAGTTATAATTTATGTCCCAATGTGGAACGTACAAAATTCTCTCATGCAGGCGATTTCTTCTGTGAGGAGAAGACCACTCACCAATGCTCAGCTTTATATATTTAAGTTTCGCCACTTCTGCCAGTAAGAAAAGAAGCCATGTAGGCGAGGAGGATAATAATCAGTTGATACTATGCGACCTTGTCGAATGGCATCAGGGAAGTACCTAGAACAGCTACGAAAAGAGGAGGAGGACATTCACCCTACGTGAGATTGGTTTAACAGTGTAATTTGTTTCTTGAGAGTGGAGCAGTCGGAGAAATTGTTGGACAGCGGATAACATTGTGTTTTTAGAGTAGGGGGCTTTGAGCGCCTGGAAGACGCTGAGCTTATCCAAATAAATGACATAAAGAGTGGTCTTGGTTAAGGGATAAAATTTGAGAAAGGGGAGTCATTATGAACATTAATTTTGCCGTAAAAATTGAAGCATGAGGGGGGAGGTTGTGGTCAGAAAATATAGCAGACGCACCCACACCGTCCCCTGCTTTAGAGATGTCAGTAAATACTGGAGTAAATCACCAGTGAACTGCAGTGATTAAAGATTAATGAGTTTAATAAGGCAGCGGAGTGGCTGGATTTGGAGAGAGAGAGGTTAGGACCCGGCAGATGGTGGGAGCAAAGAATAGACGAGTTGTATATCCTTCATAATAAGAGAACGAAATAGACAAGGTATATATCCTTCGTCATAAGATTACGGCAGCACCTTTTACAAAGGGATGTTGAGGAAGTTAAAAATGTTACAACCTATGTTTGCAAATAGCCGATAAGGAGGATTCTGAGGTATCTCATGAATCGGTGTCAAACAGATGATGATATTGGGGATTGAAGGCGAAGATAAATTACACACATGATGTATCCAATTACGAAGTGAGTGACATCACATCGGCTTCAACTTCTAAGCTCACCCGGGGGGACGATTGGAAGGCTCCTGTTGAGATACGGATCGCCTCGTTTTGGATGAGTTCCAACAAATGTAGAGGTGGGAAAGCTTGACCATACACTATACAATAGTTCCACTTTGATCGACGATGTGGAGACGTAATAGGGACTTTCTATCAGGTACCCCAAGATATTGAGGTGCGGTGGGTGCTTATGTTAGGTGATAATCTAGAATCAGGCTTAAAAATCGACCTGTGAAGTTACAGAATGGGTAAACCATATAAGGTTAGGTTCGCGTGAGGAAGGTGGCAGGTTCTTCGACTCCTTTTTTTCCAGAAATAGTACTGTTGAGGTTTTGGCATGTGAGAAATGAAAACATAAGAGTTAACCCATTGTGAAATATTCTCAATGACTAATTGGAGTTACTTTCAAAAAATGGTAGCTTGACATCTGTAATGTATAGCGATAGATTATCAACATAAGAGTGAAAAATTGACCATCGTTGGGATGGTAGTAACTGTGTTATTGAATCCAAGAGCAAAATAATAATAATCATCTTAGGAGACTGCCCTGCTGAGCACCTTCATCTAGAGTAAATTAGAGTGACAGAGCAGACGAGCACCTGACCTGGATGGACCTGTCCGACAGAAGGCAGTGGATGGAGAGAGAAAGCTGTATTCAGAAATCAAGCTAGTGGAATTTAAGGAGAACCCCAGTTCTCCACATTGTGTCATAACCTTTCCAAGGTAAAAAATAGGACCTAGCACCATCCCGACAATTGGGAAGGCTTACGGATCTCATGGTCCAATCTTAACAAAGGATCCGTGGTCGAACGGTTTTTAAGGAAGCCAAACTGGAAGTTTGAAAAAGTCTGGAGACTCTCCAGAACCGGGAGAAGGCGGACTGTAACCATTTTATCCATTAATTGCCAAGTATGATTGGTCAGTAAAATTGGTCTTTGGTTGTCCGCCAACTTCGGATCTTTCTCAGGTATGGGGAATAGGGATTACAAAAGTTGTTGCCCAAACAGATGGGAAAGAGGATTCGATCCCGTTACACAGATCCAATAAAAACGCTGATGCAGAAGGGGAATGTGACGGAGCATTATGTACGAAATGATGTCTGGGCCAGTTACACTGTCTTTGCTATTCACCAGTACAGTTTGATATGCAAGTCTAAAAACACTTTCACAGTTATGATCTCCCCCTGTCGCTGTTGAAAAGTCTGGCGATGCAATGTTAATTCTTAATTTATGAAAGGCTTCAGGAAAGCGGGAAGAGCTCGAGTGGCTAGAAAAGCTATAACCTAATGTATCTGTAACAGCTGCTGGAGCAGAGATCGAATTGGATATATCAGACCCATAATGGAGGACTGTGGGTGGAGAGTTGTTGGAGAGGAGAGATATTTTATGTACAACTTTCCACACAGAAGAAAGCAGAGTTGTGGAGTTGACTGTCGAAGTATAAGTTTGAAATTATTGTTTGCGCATTTGGCGATTGATTCGACAAGATCTCAACGTAGCTGTTTTAAAAAATATCATGTTTGGGGTGATGCAGGTCCGTCTTCTATTGTACAACTAGAATAGTCAAAGCGAGACCAAGTGAAGCTATCCATAAGAGAATGGGAGCAAAAGGAAATGTCTATACATGAAGAGAAGTGTATATTTAAACGTTCATATGTAGGGAGTCCAGTGTTAAGGCATGCCAGGGAAAAGGGGGTTAAGAGATCGACAAGGATCTTAGCCTTAGGCGAGGTGGCGGAGTTACCCCATAGGGGGTGATAAAGGTTGAAATCTTATATGACAACCAGAGTGGGAGAGCTCCTTGAAAAGTTCTATTAAGTCGGCCTTAGTAAACTCACTACTGGGCGCCAAGTAGATCGAGCAGACAATGGAATTGATGGACAGATGGAATCGTGCTGCTACTGCACGAGGTCTAGTACGAAGAGGGGCTGGAGAATATGTGACAAACTTATGGACGAGAATTCTTGCACCCCCCTCCCTACCACTGTCACCTCATTCTATAGAAGTTAGAGACGACTTGTATTCCGACAGTTGGAAGAAGTTGCGATAACGTTGTTGAAGTTCCTGTAAACATATGCAATTTGGTGTAGATATGTTTATTAGTTGAACGAGTTCGAAATTAGAAGAGTAGCCAAGACCATTCCATTGAAAGATGACATGTTGTGTTGTTATGAGTATTATGAGGATGGTCTTCTTGAAACAATTGTCTCTATGTGGCTAGGGGTAATGTTGGAAAGGGAATCACATGGAGTGGAATGTTTGAATAGTGGGTCCTGACAAGGAGCAGCAATAAATCATACATATATATAGTTGTACAACAGCGACTTGGGTGACATGATCGGTTTTCGAGGGGGGGGGGGGTTCCTGTGATATTTGGTAGAGGGGCTTTGCCACGAATAAATAAAAGTTGAGTTCGACCAAGTCAATATTATTGTGTGGACGCAGTTGTTCGCTGGAAGAGTAATCAGGATGCTCATAATTATGGTGGAAACGAAGTCAGTTTAAACTAAACAAGCAGATTTAGAACTGGGTGGAAAGTAAGGGTCTGATTCCATGGAACAGTGTAGGAAGGTATCACCAGGGAAAATGCCTTTTTACAATGGCGGTGGGTAGCACGAAGGCTGCGAGATTCTAAATGCCATGTTCGTTGGGGGTAACAAGGAAACAGTCTCACAGTAGGGGGAGTTGAAGGATATTAGTAGTTTAGAGATTCCGTGAAAATTTTAAGAAGTCAAAGATTATTGGAAGCTTTAAACAACCAGTCAATTAAGGCTGAAGAAACTTTGAAAAGCTGGACAATCTGATTAGGATAGGAGACCTCTGGATTCTTTCCAGGACCCACGACTATTGAGATTTGTTTGTGGCCTCAAAACCACGACAATGTTAGGAGGAGGGTGGAGATCGTCACATCAAGCTCCATATGGGAACTAGAATTCATCTGATCCGGTAGAATATAGAATCCTTTAAGGAATGCAGTGATAGGAAACTCAAAAAGAAGAGTTGGGGAAAAATTAGAGAGTTGGAATAATCCAGCAAGCTATTAGAGGGTTGGTTGGTATGTTCGATAGCTGTGGCTGATTGGGCACAATCTATTGATGTTGATGCTTTTGTCTTGATAATAGACCTGCAGTGGTCTCTTATGAGACACATTTTGTACAGCGGGGGTCGATGTGTCACTTTAGGAATTCAAACGTTTCTTATTTTAGCGAATAATCCTTGGTTTGGTGACTAATCTTTTGTTTCTGGTTGGCAATGGATTAGGGGACAAAGATGAAGGCCTATTATGTGGCTTTGTCGAACTCATCGGTAGGGTGTGGAGTTGAGTTTCTCGGCAGGAAGTGCTCTCCAAGCTTTGTGCTGGGAGAGCAAACTTAGTTTCGTTGATGGTTGGCTGAAAACCATTATACTCACGGTAGGTTTATTGATGGTATCTTGGGGTCGAGATTGGAATGAGTGCTTCTTTTCTGATTATTTGAATAGTTAGTAATATATGAAATACAGGTGGGCAGGTTGCAGTAATTGTACGAGTTCCGCTGGAGTTGTTGTGTAAAGTTCCACATGAACGGGGTTGTGCCAGTGGGTTGACACGCAGGGCAGGGGAGCTGCTGTAATTGTAGTGTAGGATTGCCTTTGCTTCGAGATGGTGTATGGCATCTCTCCTGCCCAGTTTTGGTATAATACGTACATAACTCCAAAACCTCCTTTTCAAACATGTGAAACGGGCAATTTAGGGAAGAGGCATTGTGGAGTCCCCTCACAGTTTTTGCAGTGTAGTGTGTTTACACAAGAAATGTGGAATTCTTCTCTGCAGACAGCGCAGATGTCACGAGGTTCCCTACAGTATTTTAGGGGGTTAACAAACCATTTGCATCTAAAGCAACGTCTGGGTAGAGGAATAAATAGACGAAGACTGTAGCTTGCAAACCCTATTTTCACCTATGTAGGTGGAAAAGGAGTGTTATAGGTCAGCAGTAAGAGAGGATTTCGGGTGTCAGGCGAGTCTCGACGTGAGGGAAACCTGTATACATTTGCAACAGGAAATCTCTTATGTTGGAGATGGCTTAGAATGAAAGCGTCTTCGTTTTTCTGCACGTGAACATAGTCACTGGATATTTCTTATTTTGTCAAGAATGGCAATAAGAGGGATACCTCCAAGAGAAGTTAAGGATGACAAGATGGAACTTTGATCCATAGTAGCAGCTTGAACGAAAAGGAACCCCGTTTCTTATTAAAGTGACGTGAGGGTCTTTAACTCCTAAGGCTTTTTCAAGAGCATTGCTAAGAATGATAGTTCTATGGTCGGTAAGATGTTTAGAAGTGGTGAATAGCAATAAGTACACATCGGAAATGATGTAAGGGGAAGCTGCATGTGGAGTAAACAAATGAGAACGACTAAAACGGGTAGTACATTTTCGCGGTTGCCTTAACCGTTTGGGCACCTAGGTTGTCGAGGGCATGCCAGGCGAGGGATCGCTGAGTAGGATGGGGCCTTTCAGGTAAAGTGGAGGGAATCGTGGTGTTAGCATTTAAAGTACAATTCAAAAATGGTGGTTCATTAAACGAAGCAGTTTCGGTACCTTGTTCACTTAACTTCCATAATAAATTGAATTAAATTGATCTCTTCTCATGGGTGTTGTGCCCATGAGGCTTGTACCCAGAACACAACGCTAAGCGGCGAGGGAGCCTCTTATTATAGGTGTTCAGAGGGTTCATGGAGAAAGAACCAAACCTAATGCAGGAATCGCGAATGCGGCACACATCTCGCACCGATAACATCGAAGGTGACCCTCCCATAGAAAACGTGACAGCAGTTATCCCTACTCTGAAAAAAATAAAAAATAGAGATTGGGAAGCAAGAGGGAAGATTGGAAGGTAAAGAAAATTAATTCAAAAATCAATGTGAATAATAAGGCTAAAATATTAGATATGTGACAAGGTCACTAGCTGCGGATTGAGGAAATACATCCTGGTATTGATTCTTATCACTATCACTTATCTTATCGAGTTTAAAGTTGCAGCTGTAAACCATTTACCATAAGAATCAAGAAATACCTCCATAACGAGGGATATATATATATATATATATATATATATATATATATATATATATATATATATATATATATATATATATATATATATATATATATATATATATATATATATATATATATATATATATATATATATATATATATATATATATATATATATATATATATATATATATATATATGTATCGTATTATGGGGGTTGTTCTGTTGTTGCTTTCAAAGACACTTATAAGATATATATTATTACCACTATTTTTAATATATATATATATATATATATATATATATATATATATATATATATATTAACTAATATAACTATATATATATATATATATATATAATATAATATATATATACCTGAGCTTCTGCAACGTTTTCCATCATTTCTGGTGTTTCAACTTGCTCCAGCTCTGGCACTTTATGACCTTACATCAATAGTACCGAGGGAATATCTTCCATAGCTTTCTGGAAATCCTGTATGAGCTTGTTCCAACCCTGATAAATATATATATATATATATATATATATATATATATATATATATATATATATATATATATATATATATATATATATATATATATATATATATATATATATATATTCGTTTTTATATATAATGTATATATAATCATTTCACCAGTAATTTCATCTATACCTGCAAATTTACCATTCTTCAACTTTCTCACTCTACCCATTACCTCCTCCTTACTAATGACCTCATCCCCAAAATACTTATTCCTTCTTGCACCATCAAACCCACACACATTCATACTCTAACAGTCGTGCAGATTTTCGAAGTGTTCCCTACACACTCTCTTCGCATCCATTTCATCAGTTACGAAAGCATCACCCGTATTCATTATTCTAAGCAGATTCCCCTTATTCTCATTCTTAACCCTTCGGCTTCCTTCCAGAAGAGCTTCCTATTCCCTTGTAAGTCCCCATTCATCCTCCTTCCAAACTGTTCATTTACCTCTTCTTTTTTTTTCCTCCTACGTATGCACCTTTTAGTATTCCTTTTTTCCTCCTTATATAATTCCAAACATCTTTCTTTTGAAAATTCATCATTTGCTTTTAGTACATTCAACCACACTTCTTTTTTACTTTTAACTGCTTGCATCACCTCTTCATTCCACCACTCGCTGTTAACATTCTTACTTCCTACTTTAGCACATCCACATACTTCTCTTGCACTACTAACAACTGCTGCCTTCATTTTGCTGATTTGTTCAATTAGCCAGCAGACACACAGACACTACTCCATTGAACCCTATTGGAAAAAGCAACACACTCAACACACTACCCTGAGGCACCCCTTCATCCATAATAATAATAATAATAATAATAATAATAATAATAATAATAATAATAATAATAATAATAATAATAATAATAATAATAATAATAATAATATTTTTTTCCATTCGAGTAGGTTTTACCCAGTCAAATAAAATTTTTACACGTTTCATTTTTCATCACAAAAATAAAGATTTATTTTTTAAGCTCAAGTTAGCTTTTGGGGATAATAATAATAATAATAATAATAATAATAATAATAATAATAATAATAATAATAATAATAATAATAATAATAATAATAATAATAATAATAAAAATAATAATATATTCTCTTTACGTTTCGCTTCAACTTACTCAGAAGTAAATGAGTACATTGGAGACGTGGTTTGTTACATTCTTGCTGTCTCCTTTTTTTTATCTTCCCCATGGGACCCTGATTGTGGGTGAAGAAAGCAACATACACATGAAATAGAATAGTTAAGAAAAAGAACACGAGACAAGTCAGAAAGAAAGCTCCACATACCCTAAGTGCGAGCCCGACGCAGCCAAATATCCATCTAAGAGATTCACAACACAGGGACATGCCTCCACTGTGGTATCTCGTCAGTGTTAGGGTTCATCCCCTGGGCTAGGCCGACAATGCCCCCCTCCCCCCGCACACACACACACAAACCATCCCATTCATTTCTATTATGTACCATTCTTCTTCCTTTCCTACAGACACCACTTTACTGACTCAATCCATTCTTTCTTCAGTTTCCCAACACGCTCACCATTATACACCCCCGCTTAACCAACTGACAATCATCCATCCTTTCCATATGACCAAACCATCTTTAAATACTCTCATTCACACCTTTTCTCACACCACACACTCATTCCTCATTTTATCAATTCTTTCCAAATTTAACACGTCTCTAAAATTATTTGTCCATCTGAACAGATTTCGCCCTAGATCTATACCTCTTATTCCACATCATAGTTTCGATACTATACATTAACACTGGTAACAACATACCCTTACACAGAACCCTAACGCACTCGTGAAAGATTTAATTGCACCACCCAACTTCCTATAATTCACATCTTCCCTACTTCATTCTGCATCATAAGTTCCCTATTCATCCAAACATATAACTTAAATATTTAAACTCGGATACTTGTTCCAATTGTTCACCATCCAAACACGATTTCACAACACAGACTCCGCATCTACTACCCGTCAGTTCATCCAAATGCAAGTTAAATAGCCATGGAGAAACAACACATCCTTGCCTCACTTTACTATTAATATTAAACCATTCACTCCCCACTTCGTCATTTATTCTTACATTTGCTTCACTATAGACATACATACTTTTGATTCCATTCAGAAGCCAACCTCGAACATCATTATATTACTAATACCTGCCACAGAGCTTCCCTGTAATCCTGTCATGCGCCTGCTGCAAGTCCATAATATAGAAATACAGTTTGTTCTTCCCTCATTTGCTTCAATGTAAAAATTGGATCTACATATCCTCTACCACTTCTAAATGCACCTTGTTCTTCAACAATCACCCCCCAGTCACTGACACTTTTAACCAAAATACCAACATTTATCTTTCCTACAATACTCAATAAGCTAATTTCAATATAGTTTCTACAGTTCCCATTATCATCCTTACACTTTTATAAGGGTACCAACAATGTTCTCCTCCAATCCTTCGTAACAACACCCTCTACAAACGCTTTATTGAACAACTTGCAAATCAATTCAATCACGATCTCGCCTTCAATCTTGATCATTTCACCAGTAATTCCATCTATACCTGCTGATTCACCATTCAACTTTCTCACTCTACATATTACTTCATCCTAATATACCTACTTCTTAAATCATAAAACCTACACACATTCACTAGCAACTCTTCATCAATGCTAATGTTTTACAAATTTTCAACCTGTTTCCTCCACTTACTACATCCTCAATTAAAATATTGCTTTATAGACACATCCTGTTCGAACTGGTCCCTTCACTAGGACATAAACATTTGGTTGCCTCTCGCTAGTTTATATCATTATTTACAATTTGCCGGTAGGCTTTTCAAAGCACTATTAATCGCTTGTATCACCTCTTCATTCCACCACTCACAGTTAATATTCTTACTTCCTACTTTATCACAACCATATACTTCTCCTGTACTACTAACAAAGGCTTCCTTCATTTGAGTCCAGATTTGTTCAGTTTCATCTTATTCACATTCAAATGGTTTATTTCCAGGTGCTCTTACATATTTTTCCTTAGTACCTTGTTCACTTAACTTCTCACTCTTAATTCTTCCCACTTCCTTCCTCATCTCTTTCCTCTCCATCCAAGCCTCCACTAGCTTAATTTTCCATAAAATAATATAATGATCTACATTCCCTTCCCCAACTCCCTAACTGATTTAACATCCATCACATACTTCAACATATTTTCATCAACAGAAAATCAATCAAAACCAGCCTTCACCAACTCTTGTATACTTATGGATAATCTTGTACTCGAAGAATGTATTGCTTACACACATACCTCTCTCCTCACAGAAATCAATCACCTTTCTACCATTCTCATTTTCTCCTTCGACCCCAAAGGCACCCGTAACACCACCCCTCTTTCGATCACCTATTTCCCATTCAAGTCTCCAAACACAATATATCTAAAGTCCCTACTCACCCAATCCAAAACATCATTCATTGTCCCAGAAAGTCTACCTTTCCTAAACATCACACTCAGATGGATCATATGCTACAATCAAACATACCTTAACCTCTTCAAGAACTTAAATTTAAATATTAGTATTCTAGCACTTACACAAACAAAATCTACCATAGCTTTGTGCCACAATTCACTCATGAGAATCAAACCTCATCCTATCCCCATCTCATTTCTCTCCACTCCAGTTACTAATGGAATAAATAATAATCTGCATTCGCGATAGGCCTTGCCAATGCAGTGGTATCTGTCGTAGGCCAAAGAAAACGCTGGTGTCTTTCTCGAAGGGTTCCACCGACAGGACGTATAAAGTGCTAACCTTATACAGTATAGTGGTAACTTTATGTCCTACCTGAAGAAAGTAATTTACTTTATAATTTTATAGTACATACAAATATAAATTCTGAAAGGGGACTACTAATTACAACACAATTTTTTGTCTTTTGAGCCCCCAAAGATGAAACCATTTTTTACTAGATTTGAGAAATTGGAACTAAAAATTATAACATTTACAATTACTATTACAACTATAATAACAATAATAAACAACTATAATAACAATTACCTTCATCATTAGGAGCCCTAATTCCTGTATACTGAGGATGGCATCCATGTGAAAGAGTTCATAGAATTTTCCCATTTTGAAAAAGAGTACAGTGTCAAAATGATCAGATTTAAGTTCCCACCATTGACGCATTGCCTGTAATAATAATAATAATAATAATAATAATAATAATAATAATAATAATAATAATAATAATAATAATAATAATAATAATAATAATAATAATAATATGCTGCAAGATATTTATTTCTGACTAAAGGCATAAAGTAATCATTAACAAATAATACTGTCGTGCTTACTGGGGTTTGTTTATTCAAAAAGTCTTCAGGTACATACAGAGTCCTTGGATTATAATCAGGTTCAGATGCTTTATGACCTTTTTTGTCTTTGATATTTTCTGGACGAAGCCAATCTAACTTCATGAAGGGCCAATCACCCTCTTCTTTTGGGGTTTTCGATGGTGTCTATAAAAAGAAAATTATTCGAATTTGTTACTTTTTCAAGGCATAAAATTGTTCGATTATGTTACTTTTTCAAGGTATAAAAAAACAAGATTATACTGGTATTAAAGTATAAGTATTTGTTGAAAATTTACCATCAGTCTAACAGTAGTAGAATATTAAATATATGTAAACAAAAGATCTTGTTAGGTAATCATATTTAACTTGATTAGTAGACGCACTATACTTAAGGTGTTTAGTATAAATTAAATATAATAATGAAAATGTTACATTAATTAATTTCTTCCTTCTTAGGAATTGAAGCATAATAGCATACTAATCTTTTTCGTGCATACCAAAAATTATTAAACTTAAATAAAGTTCCTGCTAAAATTAAATAGTTTAATTGCATGGTACTGAATTTGGTACAATAAAAGACAAAAATTAGTTGCCTAATTAGTGAATAAATTTAAAATTTAAAATATCAATTTTTCTATTACATGTTTCACCCTAACAGAAATCATAAATCATTTCAATAAAACCAGCAGTAGTACAAATGCACACAATTAACTAATTCAAATACAAAGGTTTACTAAAAAAGTCATTAAATTTAACAAGAAATGCCGCAGTTAATAATAATAATAATAATAATAATAATAATAATAATAATAATAATAATAATAATAATAATATTAACATATATTTTAAACCATTATAGGCAATTATTGCTCGAAGTAATGCTTGGGTTAGTGCTATTTCAAAAAAAAAAAAAAAAATTAAGGCTTTAAAAAAGTGTTTTAATAATCCATCACAATGTCAACAAGAAATATCTTTGAGTTACTCAACTTGTGGATAAATTTATTAAAATTTTCGATGAAAAAAAAAATTATATTTTATAAATCTAAATAAAAAAAAAAATTGAAAATACCTCTGCAGCTGAAAAAGAAGCCAATTTTTTTTTAGTCGACTGTGAAACACTTGGAGTGAAAGAAGAATTAAGAGATCCTTTAGGTGTAAAAGAGATATTACGTTTCAAGCTCGAAACTTTGCTCGTAGAATTTGTTCTGGCTTTCTAAATAAAAATGAAGCAAGATTTTATTTATTAAATATATATACAAAATCCATTATGAAGTCTTGGGGGAAAATATACTTCTCCAAAATTTACAGTCACATACCTTCTTAACAGGAGATTCAACCTCAGAATCTGACGGAGGTTCTGGGCTTGAAACATGGTTTTCATCTATCCCAGAACTGTCAGACTCCGATTCTGATGAAACATCTTTACCTACAGAAAATGAGAGGATTATATATTTTCAATGTGACTCGCATAAAAAAGCTTGATGTATATCATTTTAACTTTTTAAACTTATTTGCTACTAAAATATTCTGAACAACATAATGTGATAAAGGATTACCAAAATGATATTGTTGAAAAAGTTGATGACAATTAATTATCAATATTATATATATATATATATATATATATACTCTCTCTATAGCTATATATATATATATATATATATATATATATATATATATATATATATATATATATATATATATATATATATATATATATATATATATATATATATATATATATATATATATATATATATATATATATATATATATATATATATATAATATATAAATATATATATATATATATATGATAGCAAACAGTGATGATGTCAGACAACATCATTGTTTGCTGTATGAGTTTTCTATTTTTCAGTTGCAAAACTATATACGAAGGATTTATAATAATTAATATTAGATGACAATAGATGATAATAAATATATATGATAGAGCTGTATAGTAACAGATATAAGTTGATACAACAAAGCAATAAAGGAATTTGAAGTCAATACAAAATTAAGAAGAAAGAAGATTTAGTCAATAGAGGTGTTTATACAGATACAAGAAGAGTGATATATAAAATTATTCTGGGAGCGATATTTCATTAAATAATTTGCATATCATTTAAGACTGGACTTCAGTATATTGACTTGACCAGACTAGACTAGACTGGTATTACTTGACCAAACTAACCCACAATTAACCCATCATATATCACCTTCATTCATTGCATCATTTATCGCTGTGAATCGGAGCACAACTAACTCAATCACATTGATGTCTATAATCAGGTAAATACTATATAAAGACGTTCGTATATTATTATTGTTAGAATTATTAGATATAATATATATAGAAAATAGCTTATTAGTGATAGGAGATATAGGTAATATCATACAAATTGCAGAACTATATATGAGTTTGGATATATTATCTATATATATATATATATATATATATATATATATATATATATATATATATATATATATATATATATATATATATATATATATATATATATATATATATATATATATATATATATATATATAAATATATATACAGAATGTGTAAAAGGAGGGGTTTGAAAGTAAACGTAGATAAGAGTAAGGTTATGGTTGTGAGTGAGGACAGTCCTCGGTGTGAAGTTATGTTAGATGGTGAGCAGCTAGGAACAGTGTCTGAGTTTAAATATTTAGGACATATGTTAGATGAAAAGGGAGAGAACGGATGATGCAGTGTAGTAGTAAAGTTGTGAATTTTGGGAAGGTGGCTGGTGCAATTAAATTGTTGGTGGATGTAAAGGGACTAAGTCTTGAGTGCGCTAGGGTCTTACATTAGTAAATGTTGTTACCTGTGTTAATGTATAGTAGTGAGACTATGGTCTGGAATAAGAGGTATAGATATAAAGTTCAATGTGTTCAGATGGACAATCTTAGGGGCATTGCTACAAAGAAAAAAAAGAATTGATAAAATGAGGAATGAACGTATTAGAGAGTTATGTGGTGTGAAGAAAGGGGTAAATGAAAGTATGTTGAGATGGTTTGGTCATGTGGAAAGGATGAATGACAGTCGGTTGGTTAAGCGGTGTATGGTGGCGAGTGTGTTGGGAACTGACCGGCTGGGAGATACCAAAGAAAAAGTGGATTGAGTCAGTAAACAAATGTCTGAAGGAGAGAAATATGAGTTTGGCAGAGGCGAGAATAAAGGTGCATAATAGAAGTGAATGGCGGGGTTTTGTGATGAACCCTACACTTGACGATATGCCATAGTGAGGGTCCGTCGCGGTCCCGTGAAGCTCTAGGGTGAACTTTCTGACTGCGACGATTTCTCACTAATAGGTATAGAGGGGGCGGTAAGGCTGGGCTTTCTTTTCGACTTGTGTCATATTCTTCTACTACTTTTCTTTTCCGATGCTTGTCACTCACCCTACCCCTAGTCTTGGGGAAAAAAAAGGAAGATGAAGAAGATATATATGAGGTTGAGTCTTAATATCTTACAATGTAATAAGCGTGTGTTGTGAGAAATGTGCGCGCAGGCATGTAAAGACGTGTATCAGCAGAGTATGACAGTGCCGAGCATGTGTCCGTGTTTACAATTCAGTTTGCTTTGAGGCACTGTCGTTGTGTGTTGTCGGAAAGTATTAATCAATAATGGCCCACTTTGAGCAGAGAGCAAACATTAATGTGTCAAATTACGAAAAGCGTTTACAGAAACATTCAATTTGATAAAGGTGTGTATGGTAATCCCAACTGATCGGAGACCAAGCATCGATGATGATGTCAATAATGTCATTAACTCTCATGGCAGTTATTACGCGATCCTCGGCACAAAACTGGAACATGCACAGCGTATGTACGCACCTTGTCCCAAGATTCCTCACCCAGGAACAGTGTGAAGAGCGGGCCTACATAATAGGAAAGCTCATTGCTATTGTGGATACGGATCGAGGATTGTTGAATAGGGTAATAACTGGAGATGAGATTTAGTGTTACCTGTACGACCTCAAAACAAAAGGTTAGAGCAGATCACTCAAAGGGGAAAGTCATGCTGGAGGTCTTCTTTGACATTATAGGTCTCGTGCACTTTTGAGTTCATACCTCACGGTCGTACAGTTACCAAGCATATGTACATTGAAATTCTCCGTCGTCTTCGTGACACAAATCCGACGGAAACATGCTGAGCTTTGAGGAGCGAAAAATTGGGTATTGCACTATGATAATGCCCAGGCACATCGTTCACTCCTGGTCTCTGAATATTTGACGAACAGGTAGGTACCTGTGCTTTCTCAACCTTCTTACTCCCAGAATTGGTTCCAGCTGATTTCTATCTTTTTTCCCGCATGTGGGATCTGTAAAAGGGCGACGATTTCAGTCAGCAGAAGAAATTCAAAATGCCACGGCGGGTGCGCTGAAAGAGGCAACAAAAGATGGTTTACAGCGATGTTTCGGGCAGTGGTACGAGTGCTGGCAAAGTGTGACAGCCTAAGGAAGGTACTTTGAGGGTGGTATTGTGTAATATGTTGCATCATATAATATACAATAATAAAGTTTAGTTAAAAGTTCCAGTATGTTTTTACTCTGCCTCGTGAATATATATATATATATATATATATATATATATATATATATATATATATTCCTCTCTCTTTCTATATATATATATATATATATATATATATATATATATATGTATGTATGTATGTATGTATGTATGTAAGTATGTATGTAGGTATTTATGTGTGTAATATGTATGTAATAATATTAATAATGTGTTATGTGTGTGTGTATATATATATATATATATATATATATATATATATATATATATATATATATATATATATTTTTTTTCTCTCTATATATATAATATATATATATATATATATATATATATATATATATATATATATATATATATATATATATATATATATATATATATATATATATGTATATATATATATATATATATATTCTTTCTTTCTTTCTTCACCTTCCTCTTTGCCAAAAGATTGGGGGTAAGGTGCTGTACAAGCATGAGGAAAAAAGAAAAAAGCAGTAGGAGAACATGACAAACGTCAGAAGAAGCCCAGCCACCGCCCCTCTGTGTACCATTAATTGGTGAGCTCGTCACAGACAGAAAATCCCCCCCCTAGAGCATCATGGGACCACTGACGGACCCTCACTATGGTAAATCGTCAATGTAGGGTTCATCCCCACAACCCAAGTGAGCCACAACCATACCCCATACAAAACCCCGCCATTCTCTCCTATCATGCACCTTTATTCTCGCCTCTGCCAAACTCACATTTTCTCTCCTTCAGACATTGGATTTCTGCCATTTCAATCCACTTTCTCTTGGTCTCTCCCAGCGGTCGGTTCCCCAACACACTCACCACTATACATCCGCTTATAGCCTACTATCATTCATCCTTTCCACGCGGCCAAACCATCTCAACATACTTTCATTTATTCTCTCATTTACCTTTCTTCCACACCACCACTCTCTAATACGTTCATTCCTCTCTTTATCAATTCTTCTCACACCTAGCACACCCTAAGATTGTCCATCTGAACACATTGAACTTTAGATCTATACTTCTTATTCCAGACCATAGTCTCACTACCATGCAATAACACAGGTAACAACATACCCTCATGTAAGACCCTAGCACACTCAAGACTTAGTCCCTTTCATTCACCAACGATTTAATTGCGCAATACCTTCCTGCCATTCACAACTTTCCTACTACACTCTGCATCGTCCGTTCCTTCTCATCCAGCATGTACCCTGATATTTAAACTCAGACACTTGTTCTGGCTGCTCACCATCTAACATAACTTCACACTGGGGTGTCCTCACTCACAACCATAACCTTACTCTTATCCACGTTTACTTTCCAAACCCCATCTTTCACACACCCTGCCGATCTCTATAATAAATAACAATTAATATGTTTATGTTAAATGAAAAATTCTATCAAAAGAACTGTCATCTCTAAAAACAGTTCATTATAAAGGGGTTAGAAATTTGTAACTGGGTCTGAATCGCAAAATCTCTTTCACATATACAAAATTATATATATATATATATATATATATATATATATATATATATATATATATATATATATATATATATATATATATATATATATATATATATATATATATATATATATATAAAAGAAAAAACCTGGCTTATATTCATCAATTGAATCTTCACTATCCGATAAAAAGACAATCTTCCTTTTCTTTTTCATGGGTTCTTCAGAGCTGCTATTTTGACTTTCATTATGTTTCTCTGATGATCTTTTAACACCATTTAGAACATTTGTGTCAATGTTTTCTTTACTTGTTTCACTGTCTAAAAATAAAAAATAAAAGAATAAAGATACTTGATTTCATTATTTTTATGTATATAATTTTCGTTAATTTAAAAAAGAATATTCTAAATAGTTCTCAAGTTTAAAATAGACAAATAAAACTGTGTGAAGCACATTCATTTTTCAAACTAAATGTAAAAATGAGTATTTAACCTTCCATATATGATGGCTCTGAAGCTTCATCATCTGTAGGAACCATAGGCACAATCAATGAAGCCCTTTCTTCAGGTGCTAATTTTAATGCTTGATCAGCTTCATCTTTTGCTTGAATCCACAGGGGATCTCTATATGAAGGAATACCACAAGAGGAAGGAGTTCCGAAAGGTTTTATAAACCTGCAATATATTATAAACAAAGGTTTAAGAGCCTCCACTTAAAACATCAATTTTGGTTACTCAAAGAAATTTACTCAGTCATGAAAACTTGCCTTTTGACTCTTGTATAGCTGGAGTAACAGAGAAGAGGAAAAAAGTCTAGCAGTTTAAACAGAACTCCCAGTTTCTTTGAGGCAGCCCTAGCAACCATTGTGATGCGAGGTTTCCAAGACTTTGTTTATGTTAAGGCCATTGTCAACAGGAGACGAGAGAACCGTCAAAAGAGATAGGAAAGTTAGAAGGTGTCTTAGAGAGGGAGATTTGTAGTTGTTGTTTTTAAAGAATTGAATTTCACAAGTTAGAAAGATCAGAGCAGCTTCCTTTTTTCGTAACAGGTTGGACATATGCATGCTTCCAACACTGAGAGAAAGTGCTAGGATTGAGACAAAGAATATAGTTGAAAGAGGGGTGGGGTCAGCACGGAGGCACACTCCCTCAAAACATCAATTTTGGTTACTCAAAGAAATTTATTCAGTCATGAAAACTTGCCTTGGGACCCTTGTATAGCTGGAGTAACTGAGAAGAGGAAAAAAGTCTCGCAGTCTAAACAGAACTCCCAGTTTCTTTGAGGCAGCCCTAGCAACCGTTGTGATGTGAGGTTTCCAAGACTTTGTTTATGTTAAGGCCATTGTCAACAGGAGACGAGAGAACCGTCAAAAGAGATAGGAAAGTTAGAAGGTGTCTTAGAGAGGGAGATTTGTAGTTGTTGTTTTTAAAGATTTGAATTTCACAAGTTACAAGGATCAGAGCGGCTTCCTTTTTTCGGAACAGGTTGGACATATGAATGCTTCCAACACTGAGGGAAAGTGCTAGTATTGAGACAAAAAATATAGTTGAAAGAGGGGCGGGGTCAGCACGGAGGCACACTCCCTCAAAACTTGGGAGAGGAATGCCTTCCGGGCCACCCGCCTTCCTAACTTACATATAGATTTCAGGAGCCCATGCACCCGATCAAATTTAATCACAGACAAAGGCTTAGGACACCTGAGAGGAGAAGGAGGAGGAGGAGGAGGAGGAAGAGGAATGCCAGAATCGCCCAGAATTGAGTTGGGAGGAAAATAGGAGAAAAAAGATTGGTCTTTCAGTTGGAATATAAGCAACAGAACCATCATACCGAATAAGAGGAGAAAAGGTAGATTTACAGTTGTTAGAGATGTTTTTCGCAAGAAACCAGAAGATGTCGGTAGGAACCAGGAGGTCAGCAACGTTTAATGAAAAGCTTCGCTTTGCTTTCGTCCCGAGAAGAGTATCCCTGCAAAAATTTCTAGCTGTGAATAAACATTAAAATTAGTGAGGAGAAAAGATAATTTTCCGCCAACCTCCCTGTCTCTAGCCTGAATGGCAGAAGAACAAGCTATTGAAACATGAATTGTGAAAAAAAAAAGATTTAGTCAAAAGTAAAGCCGCGCCTGATTTTATATATATATATATATATATATATATATATATATATATATATATATATATATATATATATATATATATATATATATATATATATATATATATATATATATATATAGATATAGACCTGATCAAACATTGATTGTGAGAAAAAAAAAAAAGATTTAGTCAAAGAAGGAATGACCCTGCCTGATTTTATATATATATATATATATATATTACTCTTATTACATCCATTCCTGTCCATTGAATCCCCTGCCTCCAAATCTTATACACATTTCATATTTATATATATATATATATATATATATATATATATATATATATATATATTATATATATACATATATATATATATATATATATAATAACTATATATATATATATATATATGGATATATGCTATTTGAAGGGAGGTGAATGGAAAAAAGAAAAAAAATTCTCATCAAATATTAAAAATTCATGCATGATGTGTAAAAGGGAAAATTGAAAGGCAAAAGAAAACTTGAGATGAAATAGAAAAAGAGTCCTGATGAGCAAAGTTAAAGGAGAAAATCTTATGGAATTTTTTATATTTGACAAAATAGTATGGCTAATTTAAAAAAGAAAAATTTTAGAAACATTCAACAAATTGCTAATGCTCCTAGCCCTTTCAATTTGCACATATATTGTATTTATTGCTTCACTGCTGAGAATGCATAATTATCTCACATCTAATATGGCCATGGCCTATACATTTATAAGTGACTTTCATGATTTATTAATTTCAATATCCTTGATCTATCTTCTCATAATATTGTATGATTGTATTGTATAATAATATGTAAATATTTCATATGAAACAGAATTTCTTTATACACTAAACAGATCTCATATGTTTACCTTGCCAACTTATTTCCTAAAAATAATATGTTTATCCAACATTTAATTATTATTATATCTGAAAGTTTTCCATTACTCCTATATTGTTTGTAGAGAGCTACTGATTTACAATTTATCATTCAATTTATCTTGCTTCTCTTCATAAGCATGCATATGGAAAAGCCATTACAACTTCATTTACTAAAACTGCACAACTTCAAATGGCACCAGCTCCTGTTTTTTTTAAATATCTTCTTTAGGCTTCAGTTACATTATATATATATATATATATATATATATATATACTATATATATATATATATATATATATATATATATATATATATATATATATATATATATTATTTTATATATTTATATATATATATATATATATATATATATATATATATATATATATATATATATATATAGCAAGCACACTTATAAACATACCATACTGGATTACTACTTATCTTTCTAAGAACCAAAATTAAGCCTCCCATTTGAAAGTACATTTTATGTACTAAAAAAAAAAAAATATCCTATGATACACTTCCTGCCTGCCAACCTTAAGACTACCACTACTAATCTAATATTTTTAAAGATAAAATACATAAAATAAATAAGTATATATTATAATAATAATAATAATACTAATAATAATAATAATAATAATAATAATAATAATAATAATAATAATAATAATAATAATAATAATAATAATAATAACCATTTCCTCTTAAAATAACAACATTCTTTTTAGGTCCATTTTCTTTAGGTGATGAAGAGCTGCCATTTTGTTTTATATCTGAAGTATTTTTTTTAAAAAAGTTGAAGAGGGTAGGCTGCTGTTGAGACATCCTCTTATATATCAATAAATATATCAACTATCAAATTGAAACTAATTATATAACCTGTAAATATATATATATATATATATATATATATATATATATATATATATATATATATATATATATATATATATATATATCATATATATATATATATATATATATATATATATATATATATATATATATCAGGGGTTGTGTATCCTGAGTTGAAGTAAGAGCCGGGCATGTTAAAAAGATGGAAAATCGGCAATAAAAATTCTCGGCTCCATCGCTTAGGTCAAAATCTCTCTCCATTATTTCCCTCCCCAAAGGTGTGGCAAGGGACATGGAACGGGCATTATACAAACAAACAATTCCCCACTAATAAAATGAACCCATTAACATTTTTCGCTTTTTCACCTAAATTTATTATGATAAGTGACGTACACTTTCATTGTCTTGACATTTGCATCTAGACGCAATTTGATTTAGTTTATTTTTTAAGGTTATAAAATAAAGGTTATAAAACTAGTTTTAAATAAAAATGTACTTGACTACTTATGTATTGTGCATTAACAATTATCAACAACGAACGATGCTATTAATAATCGTTACAAAATTTAAAGTCAAGTAGAATTACATAACTGATTTTTTAAAATATAGAGTCACACCAATTATAAGATAGTTGCAATAAGCTAAAAAAAATCGGATCGGATAAATATACTATACATTTATGTACAACAACTGTGCTGGCTCTCACGTTGTGGTTGTGTCAACATTTCAAATATTTCCGTACCTAATGCATTGAATTTCTAATATATATTTATTTTTGGTGTGTGAGACCCGCGAAAATATATCTATCTACCACAACCAGTAAGTGGGGTTAGATAATTTAATAAATAATTAATCAGTTTGATAAAATATAAATAATTAATCAGTTTGATAAACAAATAATTATTTTACGTTTGGCAGGGGTTTGTAGTTTGTGAGCAAATTGACCTTGATTATTTTGACTCAACAAGTGTTACCAAGCGTTATATATATATATATATATATATATATATATATGATATATATATATATATATATATATATATATATATATATATATATATATATATATATATATATATATATATATATAGAGGGCCTATATATATATTTCGATATTCTAATCGATAATAATATCGATATTTTATTGATAAAATTTAAACATTATAGATTTTATATAATTTTTTGATATTATGTGTAAGTTACTTTAGTATATTTTTTATTTTATTTATATATATATATATATATATATATATATATATATATATATATATATATATATATATATATATATGCTCTCATATATATATATATATACTATATATATATATATATAGATGGTCAGATTTTTAATGCTCACAGTATGTAGCTAAAGAACGGGCAGGTCCTACAGTAAAACAAAATTATATATTTGGAATCAGCCGAAAAATTCTGAGGATGGGATTTAACTTTTTTTTTTTTTTTTTGGAGAGTAATTTTTTTTTTTTTTTAACTAAAGAATACCTAGGGTAAACCCCAAAGATGGCAGGAGTCAGGGGTCTCTCGGCCTCCCGGTGGACGGCAGGGGGGACTTCGTCCCCCCCCCCTCGGGGACAGTCTCCGGAACCCCGGCTCTTTGGTCTTTGGGTGGCGCGGGGGTTCCTCGATCCTCCCCTCGGGGTATGAAACGTCCCCCCTCTGTCCCCCGTCGGCTCCAGGCCTAAATTTGGTGAAATAATTTTGTTTTGGAAAATTTTTAAGTTTTTTTTTTTTTAGGGGCTGGGCGACTGGGTACAGAAGGCTATTCCTGCCCGGCACCGACAAAACAAGCGAGGTTCGAGCACCACATCCAGCCCATCTTTGAGCCGGCCTACCATCTTTGCCGGTTCCATCCATCCCTTCAGCCCTTCCACTCTCTTTCTCCTGCTATATATATATATATATATATATATATATATATATATATATATATATATATATATATATATATATATATATATATATATATATATATATATATATATATATAGTGAAGTTACTTCACATTCACATCAAAAAATATATTAAAAATACAATGTTTAAATTTTATAAATAAAAACTATCGATATTAATATAGATAAAAATATCGAGGTAACTCTGAGCTCAAGGAGCCCCTCTCCTGCTATATATATATATATATATATATATATATGCTAATATGAAGATTTCGTCTG
>JABUQX010140329.1:0-26017 GCA_015478945.1 Trachelipus rathkii
TCTACATCCCACTAATGTGGAGTCTACAAAATAATAAAAAGAGGAAAATACTGTCACTAAAACATGAACATATTAATATTCTTCAATTTTTTATTTGCAAAAATATATTTTTTTTCATAAAAAT
The DNA here is from genome assembly GCA_015478945.1 of Trachelipus rathkii. Taxonomy (NCBI): domain Eukaryota; kingdom Metazoa; phylum Arthropoda; class Malacostraca; order Isopoda; family Trachelipodidae; genus Trachelipus; species Trachelipus rathkii. Next base: position 125 of record JABUQX010140329.1, read on the forward strand.
AAAATTAAAATTTAAAACAACTGAAATTAAAGAATCTATTCCCGCAAATAATACAATAATAATAATAATAATAATAATAATAATATGTAATAATAATAATAATAATAATAATAATATTGGGGAACAAATAGGTACACAAGATGAAAAATGTATTTATTCTATAAATCAATCAGTAAATGAATTAAGGTAAATGATAATAAATAGATTTAATTTTATGTACATTTTTTGTTTATTAGTTAAAAGTAAACCTGCAAAGTTGTTTTTTTCCTCAGTCTTTCAATGTTTGCAAAGAGCAACAATGAATTCAATAAGAAAAGAGCTCATGTCATAAACTGGAAGAAAAAATAAGAAAAAAAAACAACAATGAATTGAAAGGAATGAAAAAAGAGCTCATAATAAACTGGAAGGAATAAACAATGGATTCAGAAGGGTCGAAATAATCATAAACAATGGTCGGGAATAGAAATAAACTGGAAGGAGTTGAACAGGTCCGCTTCGGCAGTCGAAAGATCATATCCCTCGCTCGATCCGGCATCGTCGTCGAATCGCGCTCATCGGTATCCATCGATCGGCGAAATCAACAGGTCGAAGAATAAAGTCCGCGTCATGGAAGTCGACAAAAGCCATCAGCATCGTCATCAAAACCGATAAAGTCAGGCAATAAACAGGTCAGGTCGGCAGGAAGTCGGCAAACAGGTCAGATAATAAACAGGAAGGTCGTCCGTGGGTCAGAATAATCATAAACTGGAGTCAGGTCGGCATAAACAGATCCGGCAGGTCAAGATCAGCAAATATCGCTCGATCCATCAAATCAGGTCGGCGGAGATATCGCTCAGATCCGGCGATCAGGTCAGTCCGGCATCAGTCAGATCGCTTCATCGGTCATCTTCAGGTCATCGGAAGTCGATCCCGGCATCGCTCAGGAATCGCGTAAGATCGACGTCGGCATCCATCAACAGGAATCCGTAAGGTCGGCGATCGCGTGGTCAGATAATAGTCGAAAAGATAAACCATCAACAAAGTCCGGCATCAAACAGGAGACGGCAGGTCAAGATCATCTCGGCTCGAGAAGATCGAAACAACAATAAGATCAGGGCAACCGAAGAGCGTCAGCATCGATCGGCGGAATAAATATCGCTCGATCGTTCGGCAGGGCGAAACTATCCTCGGCAGAGTCGTAAGTCGAAGATCCATCGCTTGATCCGGCATAGTCGTCAAATCAATATCTCGCTGGTCCATCAGATCAAAGTAATCGAGATCGCTTTCTCTATTAGAACTTTAATTTAAAAAGGGGTGGGGAACTTTTTTTATGTGTGAAGGTCACATTGAAATTTGTGAAGCCAGTCAATAAATGTGACATTTTTTTACAATAATATTGAATCTTTGTTAATATTCTTTTAAACTAATAACTATCAGGGAATATACAACCATTTTAAGATTATTTATTTATTAAATTATTTACTTTTTTAACTACCTTTTTAATATTTTAATGACATTGTGATATCTGGTTCCAACATGGAAGTTTTAAGTTTTAATTGGTCCTCCAGATGCTCGTCAGTCATCTGATTTCTCAACAAATTCTTGATTTGTGTAAAGTATGAGAATGTTGATTCAAAACAGTATGTCGTAGAAAAGCCTGAAATCAATCAGCGTGCATGTTCCCAAAGGCGAGGGTATTCTGCAGCCTTTTTTTTCCAAATTTCAACAGGGTATCTCAAAAGAAAAACAAATTCCAATGTAAATTTCTTTACTCTCGGTCTCTATTGTAACTCGCTTCAGTATTGAAAGCAAAGGACACAATAGAGATTTAAGGATATGCTTTTCACAATCAATAAATCTTTCATTGTAATCATTGATTAACGAGTCTAAGACAGATTCGTATATCATAAAAGATTCACTATTATACTCTTTGTTTTCATTAATTAATTATTTTTGTTAACTGGGAAAATGTTCTGAAAGTTTTGACTGAGCAAGAAAAGTATTGAAAAACGATTATTTCTTTCTAAATGCCAGATTTTTTTGCCACATGTCATATAGATTTATCTTAACTCTGCAGCGAAATATGTAATTAATTTTGCTTCGACATTATATCACAAAGAAAATTAAAATCTGATAATTCACAATGTTGATTGGTCGTTACCTTTAAAAAAGTCAATTATTTGTCCTCTCAGAGATAAAATTTAGTCTAATACTAGTCCTTGTGATAAACAATGCACTTTCAAATGATAGGGCAAATCTACAATGATAATATATTTCATTCATCATAAGCATGTTTCGAAGCCGTCGATGACTCGTTGCATTTGATTCAAAATACCTATAACTTTTTCCAATGTCATTTAAAACGACAGATTTGGCACAGACAATGAAAAGACGTTTGTGCATTTGGATCTGCGAGTTTCCTTAAAATAATACAATAAATCCTTCCTTATTCCCAGTCTCTGTACAAACACTCACCAAGTTAGTAATATTTAATCCAATATTGTAACATTTATCTGTGATTCATCCAAAGCCATCGAGTAATAAACATTTTCATTTTGAATTACTTTTTGAAGTTGCTGAGGTGCATGATGAGCTAACTCATGCTGCTGATCTGTATTAATTCTTCTTTAAGGAGGTAAATCATTATATTTATCAACTTTATCTTCAACAATGCAATCCTTTATAAGTTCTGCATCGCCAAATGGTTCACATTTTTTTCCAAGCAAATATGCTACTTTATAACTTGCCTCAGTCATAGCGTATCCTCGATGTAGGCCTAACATTGAATGAAATAATTGTCTTTGTTTATGCTTTCCTAATTTTAATTTATTCAGTGCGATCTTTCGAGTCTTTGTCTCTAATTTGGAATATTTATTGTCCTTATAAGTAACATTGTGCTGGTACGCATTGTATTTCTTTATTGTGGAAATTACGGTATTACACAACAAGCAATTCATTTTACCGCTATTAAACAGTACAAAAAATTATAATTCTCATTCATCATTAAAAATATTTGTAAACAAAGATGCAATTTTCATATTTTTATTTTTGTATGCTTTGTACATTTGAGTGTGAATGATTTATAAAATATTTTGTTTATATTTGGCATGATGCTTTATCATTAAATAATAATTATTTTGAACGAGTTCACCAACTATATCCTGTTATGTATTATTGTAACTAATTTGAATTTATGTTTCTTAAATAACTAAGATTTATCTCAATAAGCCTTAGAAAGCCACACTTGATGGTCCACAAGGCCAAATGTGGCCTTAAGGCCGCAGGTTTCCCACCAATGGGTTAAATTAGCAGAAAAGATTGAACAAATAAGAGGTTTAACAATGACGAAATATGTTTTTGTGAAGGAAAAAAAAAAGTAATAAACTTTTTCAAATTGAATTCTCTCTCTTTGCTGATCTCAAAAGTGTCTTGAAACAGAAGGGAGTTATGGTATTTCAAAGAACCTGTTGAGTAACCTTCCAAAATTGCGACCCTTGTAACTTGGAAACTAAAGTCACAGAATTTTTTAATCGCACGTGATAAAATAATAATTTATGAAAATAATAAATTTCATAAAAGAATCGTTCAAATTCATAAGAAACAAATAAAACAATCTTTTAATTCTCTATTCTTACCAGACTTTTTTCTAATCGAGAAATTTGTTCAATATGTTGATCGGTCTCCAAATATTCTTCCTTAAAACTCAATGGCTCATTTTTTATTTCAATTCCACTTGTTATATGTCTGAATTAAGTGTTTCTTTCTGTGGAAAAAGATGATTGTAAATAAGTAATTTATAATAATAATAATAATAATAATAATAATAATAATAATAATAATAATAATAATAATAATAATAATAATAATAATAATAATAATAATGATAATAACCACTATTAAGTGTGAACGGTTACACAGCGAAAATAATAATGTGTGAAATAATAATGGTAATATTAATATTAATAATGTAATGTGGTAATAATAATAATAGTAATAATAATAACAATAATGTGTGTGTGGTGGTAATGTCCTTGCGGACTTCTTCTTGGTGTCACTTGTTCTTTCATCGAGATCATCGTTTCCATCAGATCCGTCCCTTCCATCCATTTCCGGTCAGGCCTCAGATCCATTCCATTCATTTTCATATATTTATTTTTTATGTTTTTAATGTTTCATCGACGATCAAAATCAAAATTGGCTTTAAAGAAATTGAATTTTTTTTTAAGTTTTCCATTTTATTCCATTAAAAAAACAAAAAGTAGTAAATTTGAACATTTGAAATATAGAGACGGAAAAGCCCCATGGGCCTATCGAGACTGTCCCAGTCAACCCACTACTCAAACATGCTCATTTTAAAATCCACAAAGCACCCTAGAGGGGCTTGTCAATTTGTTGTAACTACAAATCCTTGTGGCTTAGTCAAAACTAATGATATATAAATATGATACCCAAACCATCCACATGCATTAATAACTAAGTTATGGTCACACATGCCATCTAACAATAACTGCTATAACTAAAAACCCGCCAATTTGGCTTTGTCAATATATTATATGATACCCAACCCATCCATAAACGAATCTAACCGTTTCTTAAATGTTGCAATCGAGTCACACTCAACAACCTCCTCTGGCAGACTATTCCAAAATTTAACAACCCTATTACTGGTCATGCTTTCTTATATCAAGATGGCATGCTTTCTTACCAATTCATTATGCCCCCTGGTCCCCTGTCCATGTTCTACTATGAAAAAATTTATTGGTCTCTATATTATCAATAGATGTAAATATTTTGTAGACTTTGTATCATGTCCCTGAAATCGCCTTTCTACAGAAAACATTCCTAACTCCTTCAGCCTCTCCTCATAGCTCTTACCCTCAAACCCAGAAATCATCCTTGTTGCTCTACGTTGCACTCTCTCTAGATCTAGTACTTTCTTTAAATAAAGGGAAATTACACTAGAACTGATACCATCTTACGATGTTTGATCATGAGGATTATACAGTATAAATATTACTTCCTTGCTCTTGTAAAACAAAATTTGCGATTTATTATGCCCAGCATCTTATTAGCTTTATTTCCTGCTTCCAAACTTTGATGATTAGCTACTTTCAAATTACTGTATAATCACACCTAAATCTTTCTTGGTCCACAGCTCAAGCCCCTCCCCATTCATATCGTAGTTAAAACTTTTATTTGAGTAACCTAGGTAGAACCTTACACTTTTACTATTAAAATTCATTTTACCACTTATCTGCCACCAAAAGTTTATCAAGATCATTTGAATCTTTATGCATCCTTCACTATTCCCAACTGAGGTGGCCACTTTGTTATCATCTGCAAACTTAAAACCTTGCATTTAAGTCCCTGGTCTAAATCATTTTATATATATGAGGAACAATGGTGGCCCCAGCACTGGACCCTGGGACACCACTCTTCACTATTTCCCATGATGATTTATTCCCATTTGGTTACTGTTTCATTTACATGACCACTCTTTAATCCAGTAACCATGTGCCACTGCCACATTGCAATAGCTTTCATCCCGGCCTTATGGGGGGAACCTTATCAAAAGCTTTTGCAAAAGTCTAAATATACAACAATATCAACTGGATCTCTCGGTCAATGCAGTCAGTAATGTATTCCATGAAATTCTAAAGGTTTGTCTGACATGACCTACCCTTTCTGAAACCGTGCTGGGAGTCGCCTACAATACCTTGTTATCTTCTAAATATTTCTCTATATGACATTTTATTATTAACTTTTCCAGAACCTTTACAATCAGAGAGTTAAGATAACTGGCCTATAATTTCCCAAATTCCTTACTACCTTTCTTATAAATAGGCACAACATATACTTGTTTCCAGTCATCTGGTACCTCACCAAATGTATAGATCGCTTAAAAAATCAAATACAGTGCCTTTGCAGTACTGATACTACCCTCTTTCAGGATTCTACCATATCCCATCAAGCCCTGCAGCTTTACCTGGATCAATGTGGTCTAATAAACGTTTAATATCTTTTTCGTCAAATTCAAATTCATAAAAAGTCTATTTTGTTGCATGCATGCAAAGACTGTGGTCTCCAGAGCTGTTATCTAATCTTTTCCTCAGTAAACACTGAAGCAAGTAAGCATTGTTGACTAACTCCTTATCTGAACTCACTAGATTTCGTCAATTTTAATTGGACCAATTGTCCCTATTCTTACTTTTAAATTTATAAGCTAAAGCTTCAGATTCTTATTATATTCCTTGCTAAATTAATTTTTGCCTCTCTCTTTGCCTTTCTTATTGACTGGTTAGGATTTCATTTCTATTTTCCTATAATTTTCTAAATCATCTTCCTATTACTACCCTTGATATTTTAAACATCTACACTTTTCATTGATTTTCTCTATCTCTATTTCACCAAACAGGTTTTCCGATTTACCCGTGGCAGGCAATGTGTTAAAAAATACTGACTGAATATTCATTAAAATTTGCTTAAAATGTTCCCACATGATAAAACAGTTTTGGTCTTTAAACTCTTTATCCCAGTCAGTTATACTAAGCATGTCACGTAATTTGGTAAAATCACCATTTCGGAAATCTAAGATCCTTTCCTTATTAACTTGCAATTTGGGCCCAGATATCACATTTATATTAAATCTAATTATATTATGGTCACTGAGTCCTAAATTCTCCTCAACTCTAACCTCGCCCACCATACTTTCATCGTTAGTTAATATTAAGTCTAATAGTGCATCGTGTCTTGTGGGTTCATGGACCATCTGGCTCAAAAAGTTATCTAGGATACAATTTATAAATACTGAACTACTATGGTCCGTATTAGACAAGGAATCCCATTGAATGCCAGGAAAATTAAAATCACCCATTATGACTATACCTTTTTCTTTACTGTGGCATGCTGTCTCAATTTCTTTTACAATTTCTGAGTCTAATTCTTGACTCTGGCCAGGAGGTCTATAAAATGCCCCTATTCTATATGATTTATTGAACATAAGGATATCTACCCATACCGATTCAAAAAACTTGAGATTTTTTACATTTACCCCTATTTGTAACATTCAAATTTACTTTTTTCCTTAAACTTCAACAATGGAAGATTTCTCTTTCTCCACAAAATATCTAGGCTATCAGGCTAGACATTACCACCAGGAGTTAGTAGAGAAAAAGGTTAGGCTATGCTAAAGGCATGACCACCAGAAGTCTGTTACAGGAAAAAGATATGGAACAATGGGATAATGTTGGAAGAACTGAATCATAAGAGGGAAGCAAAATTAAATGCATCCAGAGATGAACATTCTTTGGTCAGTTTATTTCCAACCTTGTCCACAGAATGTGAAAAAACTACTGTTTTTCAAGGCCTTAATTATCAAAGGAATCGGAATCTTGGAACAAAAATTAAAAATGGACATATTGCTATTCTCAAAATTAATTTGATGGCTACGAGTTCTTATTATTTTATAGAAAATTATGATTAAATTAAGATTTAAAGTCATTTGGGTCCTTATAAAATTTTTTAAAAAATTTTTGGTAAAGAAAGAACGAGAATCAAATAAAACAAAATTTCCCTCATTTTTATTGGAGGGCGTGTTGTTCTTTCATCATGACCAAAATGGAAAAGTTGCAGATGAAAAGAGGGAGGAATATACCTGATGGGAAGGGGATAATTTTATTATTAAAAATAAAAAAAAAAATTATATTTTAAATAAGTAGAAATAAAAATTTTATTTGTTCCCAAATATTTCTTTATATATATATATATATATATATATATATATATATATATATATATATATATATATATATATATATATATATATATATATATATATATATATATGTATATATATATATATATATATCTTATGTATAGTAATATATATATATATATATTTCATATATATATATATATATATATATATGTAATATATATATAGCTATATATATATATATATATATATATATATATATATATATATATATATATGTATATGTATATATAACATATATATATATATATATATATATATATATATTCTCGTTCTCCTATCACTCTCGCTAATTTTCATTCCTATCAAGAAATCTACTCCACCCTGAACGATTTTGGCATTCCTCTTCCTCCTCCTTCTTATATAGGTTGTCCTATGGCTTTACCTGTGATTACATTTGATCGGGTGCATGTGCGCCCCTGAAATCTATGAGCGTTAGGAAGGCGGGTGCCTCGGATGTTTGCATTCCTCCCGAGTTTTGAGAAGTGTGGCACGTGCTATACCCACCCCTCGTTCAACTCCTTACACTCTATGTCTCAATACAGCACTTCCCTCTCCAGTGCTGGAAGCTCGCACATGTAGCCTATTTGAAAGCAAAGGAAAAGCCGCTCTGATCCTTCTATTTATCGCCCTATAGCTCTCACTTGTATTCTGCTCTAAGATCTGACCCTTCTCAACTCTCTGCTTCTTGAGTCATCTGAAAACTCATTTCTGATCGCTAGTGCGACTCCAGGCTCAAGGTCACTGGCGTATGCTCTACTATGTAATCTATTTATCGGATCTTTCATCTCTTATCAGACTACAGGGCTTGCATGGTGGTGTTTCGGCATAGCAAATCATTTGGCGAGGTATGGCACGCGTCCTGCTCTCAAGCTCCCCTCCTTAAGTTTCCTCCTTCTCTTTGCTTACTTATGTCTAGCTTTCTTTTAAATTGCTCCAATGTCGGCTGCTGTTGATGGGGCAGCTTCTTTTTCATGTCAATGGTGGTGTTCCTCAGGGTTCAATCTTATCTCCTACTTTATTCGTGTAGTCTCACCTGCACCTTTAACCACTCATATGCAGATGACTCGCCCTTCATTCTTCAACTCAAATCAATTCTGCTCCCTCTTTTTACTTCTAGAATTGCCTCTCGTTTTAATCTTTCTGATTCTATTATTCGCTGATCTGGATAGAATTTCGGATAGGGTCATCTCAACCTTGAAATTCAATTCTATTTTAAAAACTAACTACAAAATCTCCTTCTCAAAACAGTTCTTTCTATCTCTACGACAGTTCTCCTGTCTCTCCTGTTGACAATATAAACATGCATAGCCTTAACATAAGCAAAAAAAAATGTCTTGGGAAACCTCACATCATAATGGTTGCTAGGGCGCGACCTCAAAGAAACTGAAAGTTCTGTTTGAATACCTGGTTTTTCCTCTGCAACCAGCTGTACAGGGTCTCATCCGCCCATGTGGAGTATGTAACCTCCTTATCTGGGTGGGGGGGCTCTAGTTTCCTGAGCTTTTGGATATGAGTGGAGTTGAGTCAAGGCCAAGGGCTTATAAACTGTTCAGTACTCACTTCACTTGACCCTCTATCTTTGTGGAGCGATGTTGGTGCTTTATCTATCATATAGGTACTGCAGCGGCAGGTGCTTGAGGGCTTATCACTCACATACCACCACCTTTATGACACACTCATAGCACAAGGGGTGCTGTATCTGAGCACGAGTTTGGATCTTGGTAACTCCAGGCTAGTTCGCTGTGATGCTTCCTTCTTTCCTGCCACTCACCATTCCTGTGGAGTCCCTTCCATCTTCTATATTTCCTGTTGAACTTAATCTCACTTTAAAGCCTGCTTCTGTGCTCTTGTATGCGTAGTAATTTGCGACTAGAATTCGAACTTTGAAGGCGTACATCACTCCTTGAGCAGGGATCTAACCGTGAGTGGTGGTGACATCTGTAAAAAAATGTCGCTTGGGTCGAAGGCGAATTATGCTTATCGGAAATTAACTTCGTCTCCCTGCCTCCTCCCCATCCAAGAATCAAATTGTCAAAAGAGTAATCACACTCTCTTCTTTATCTGTTGCCCTCAGATGGACCGCTTATGTCACATCCCACAAATTTTGACCTTTTCAGAACTTAAATTTAGCCTTTAGAATTCTAGTACTGTGCCTCACACACAAAATCTACCATAGCTCTCTAACACAAGTCACTCATCAATTTCCTTGTACCCTATTCCTCTCATCCCTCATCCACACCAACACATTTCACACCACACCCACTCATTTTCCCTGTTTCCTTTCATCTTTGTTTTAGTCTGCGAGCCAATTTAGCCTTTCTAAATACATCCATCACCTCTCTCCTCTTCTCTCAACATTTTTGTTCCTCTGACATTCCATGTACCCATACGATTCATACATTTTCCCCTGAAGACCATGTTACTCTTACGGCAATCCCCTTCTTCTCCGAGGCGTAGCATTTCTGGCAAAGATAAAGTGATAGTGAATATTTCCACAACTACCGTCCCTTGGTGATCCTGCGACCCGGGCGGACGTCGATGTGGGCGGGTATCACTTATATCCACGCTAGGGAGGATATAAGGATGAGTTGTCTGTAAGATATAAATACAGAAGATGAGTGTGGATAAAGTATGTGTGTATCATATGTGGATAAAAAGTGGTATCTCTAAGATGCTGTCTGAATGGATAGTAGCCGGATATGAATGTAGAACAGGGGAACCATTGGAAACTTTGGAATGTCATATACATACCATAATCTTTCAATGGGTATATATATATATATATATATATATATATATCAATATATATGTATAATATATATATATCTTTATATATATATATATATAATATATATATATATATATATATTATTCTTCTTGAGTTTAATATTGTCAAAATTCATATGTTTGTTTCAAATAATAAACCCAAAAATTAGCGATGATGATTGTAAAAAAATAACGATTTTGCCAATGATGATTAATGTCCCATCACTAATATATATAGCTATATATATATATATATATATATATATATATATATCATATATATATAATATATATATATATATATATATATATATATATATATATATATATATATATATATGTAATCAGTGATGCCAGAGAACTGAATTGTTAGCTCAATACCAATATATACAAATCGATCGGTAACGCAGTACCAATACTATAGATTTCCTTAATTACCAATACCAATACTTTATATTTATGTTATGTGTAAATGAATCCACCTATTATTTATATTTTATAAGCTTCTCTAACAAGAGAGTTTAGAGCATTAACATATTGTTACTTTTCCTTTTTTTTTTACACATTATAAAGACTGAACAGTATTGATACATTTTGACCAATACCAATACCTGTGCTAAATGCCAATACCTTTTGGGAGCCAATACCAATACCCGAAAGGCCAATGCCAATACTTTTGCATCCTTAATATCAATATATATATATATATATATATATATATATATATATATGTAAATGTGTATCTATGGATATATATCATATATATACTAACTCTTTATATATATATATATGTATATCAGAGCTCATCTGATATGGAAATAATATGGCATGCAGGACTATTCCCCAGTTATTCCAACAAGCGATGTAACAGTAGCTATCCTGATCAGCTCCAGTTCCTGCCTTTCAAAAGCTCTGCTACAGCCCAGTCATATCATTTTCCAATGTTCAACCTCTAGTCAGATCAATGTCTTTCTTTCTATATGGAACTAGACAATTTTTCTTAAAATTGTGAATATTTATTATCCATAGAGATATTTAACTATATCTCAATTAATTAAGAAGTAACGATAGTTTGCCCATAAAATGTGGTGAATGAATAATTAAGATTTTTATTTGTTTTCTTGAAAGATTATTTTAACAAACCTTGTAGATTTTTTAAATGTAAAATGCATTTGATTTTAAAATTTATGCATCTTTAAATTCTTACTAAACCAACTTGCGGTGATACATTTTATATAATTATGTATAAAGATTTTCTTTCAAATATGGGGAATTAGCAATTTACAATGCAGAAACAGGCTATGTACATAATATAATTGACAAATATTCGCCCAAAATGTCATTATAGTGATTCATTCCCAAATGATCCCCAGGCAATCAATTAAGGCTCTTTTTTTACAATTTAAAATTTCTAATTAAGGAGAATTCTCTGACAAGTCGGCAAATAGCGCTATAATAATAATGTCACCTCTCTTACCTCCCCAATTTTGCCAAAAACCTTATCTTCTTGAATTCATTTCTCTCAATTTTTGTTGGTGTTAATAGGACGAATGGTTTCTTATCAAATTTATGACCTTGAGAATTTCTTGAGCTGATATCTTGTTAGGGTCACTTAATTTGGACCTCTCCATAAGTTGGGTAATAATGGTCAAAGATACAGAAAAGGCCAAGGAATTCAAATTTGCATGTCTTATTCCTTTAAAATCAAAAGAATTAAAAGTATGGAAGTGTCTTAAAGTTTTGAGTCAAGAATTGATGTCTGGGATGGGGGCAGTGGTGCCCAAAAAATTGTTGTGTAGGCAAAATTTCTTGGTCAAAGTAGGCGAAGACTGTATTAAACTACAAACATTTATGCCGAGGTATAACAAATTTTTCACGGATTTCCATTACGTCTGCAGGTTATTAAGACGTTTATATTTTTTGAATGCGTATCAATATAACGCTATTGAATCACGTAACAATTTATCATAAGTAGGATCGAGAAATTCTCCGATCTATCATTGATGATATTTTTTTCGATAGTATCAGTAATGTGATTACCTCTGTTATGTTGATAGTCCGATATTTCATCCTTATCATGAATCAACGATTTTCATCTGAAGTACTCAGACATTCTTTTTTTCATTAAATAACAACATTTAAATCAAAATGTATGTATTTGCTGGAGTGACGCTTGGATGATGAGGCATTTTATAATCAACCGCCCAGAGGAGGAGGGTGGGAAGTAGAGTGGGTGTAAGTCATAAGAATATTAGAGTCTGGATTAGTGGATATCAGCATCAGTGTTTCAACTATTTGCCTTCACCGTATATCTCTAAATCATGATTTTTATCTAATCTGATTTTTATCTTATATATATATATATATATATATATATATATATATATATATATATATATATATATATATATATATATATATATATATATATATATATATATATATATATATATATATATATATCTATATATATATATATATATATGCTATATATATATATATATATCATATCATATATCATATATATATGAGCGCTCCTAGCTCAGTGGTAGAGCACTCCCCAAACAAAGCGAGGGTCCCAGGTTTAGAGACTGGGTGGAGCGAGAGAGTGTGAGCTATTCTCTATTAACTCTAGCACGTCTGCTCAGACGTTCAGCTGGTACATTTGTCAGTCATTCAATATCTTTACCGTAAGATTAATCGCGGCGTCCGCATTAGGCTGTATGTAGCGGACTTAGCCGTTCAGGCCTTGTTTCCATAGGACCTGCCGAAGGGTCCCACTGACGGGATGGTCGCGCCACAGGGTAAAGATTGAGATTTAGTCCCATGTATATGCATATCCTTGTATCATGTATATATATATATATATGTATATGTATATGTAGATTTATAACTGCTATATATATATATCAACAACCTTAATATATATAATAATAATAATATATATAATAACTTATATATATATGTATATACATGTATATATATATAAATATCCTATATATATATCATATATATGTATATATATATATATATATATATATCAATATATCAATATATATAATTATTATATCAACTATATATATATAGCAACAACAATAATAACAATATATGTATATGTATATATGTATCATATGTATTTATATACGGGATATGCAGGATTTTGGATTTTTGAGAAAAACATCAATTTTTGATTTTTTTGATCTTTTGGATTTTTTGGATTTTTGAGATTCGTGACGTCACCCGAAATAATATATATTAATCTTTTTTTTTTTTAAGTTCGATTAGGTATTTAATCACCTTTAAATCGGGTAGGCCCTCTGTCTAGTTCATCTTAAAAAATAAGGCTTATAGTCTATGACACAAGAAGTATAACAACACTAAAGAATGTTATTTGTAATAATGATAATATTACATCAGAAATAATAAAAAAATCATGTTTTGTAACGCGATCTTTTGTTCGATATTTTAAAAGTGTAAGTATAAACATTAGCCTTGCTGAAATATTATTATCCTAATTTTTGTCATTTCTTGAAGTTCAAATTATCAATATCAAATAACCCATAATATATATATAAGCAAAAAATCAAAAAAAGCAAAAAATCATGATTTTTGGAGCAAAAAATCAAGTGAAAATCAAGTTGAAAAATCAATTTGATTTTTTTATTTTTATCCCCCTGTTTATATATATATATATATATATATATATATATATATATATATATATATATATATATATATAATATATATATATATATATATATATATATATATATATATATATATATATATATATATATATATATATATATATATATATATATATATATATATATAACAACATATATATATATATATATATATATATATATATATATATATATATATTAATATATATATATCATATATATATATATATATCTTATATCTTAATATATATATATATATATATCAGGATGGGAAAAATCAATTGATTTTCAATTGATTTTATAAAAAATATATTGAACCAATGTTCTGTGAGTTTTGATTTTATATATATATATATATATATATATATATATATATATATATATATATATATATATATAAATGGATACGTTGATAACTATATATATATATATATATATATATATATATATATATATATATATATATATTTTATGGTGTATTAATTGATTTAATTTCAATAGAAATAAAAAAATTAAAATATCTTAGCAGCAAGGCTAATCTGTTTCAAATTTCTACACTTTAAAATGTCAATATAGTCATGTTTCAAATCTTGTGAATCCAACATTTCTGATGTAAACCTTTATCATTATTAAATAACACTCTTTAGGTATTCATTTGTTTCATTGTTTTAAAAAGCGAATTTTACAGCCCCTATTTTAAGATTTTGAACTCAAATATAGGGCCTAGGGTTAAATAATAGCAATCGAACTATCAAAGTTTGTTTACAAATTATATTTCGAGTGACGTCACGATTCTCAAAAAATCCAATCAAAAATCCAAAAATTCATATGTTTTTTCTCAAAAATCATGAAATTCCCAACCCCTACAAATGGAGGTCTTTGGAAAAAATCAGTCAATTTTTTTCAACTGATTTCACTTGATTTTGCTCAAAAAAAAATCCTCTTGATATCACACGTTTTATCATCATATATATTTAATCTTTTTGATATTTAAGTGATTTAATTTTAATGAAATAAAAAAATAAAATAATATGTAGCAAGGCTACTCTGTTTCCAATTTCTACACTATAAAAATGTCAAAAAGATCATGTTTCAAACATGTTTCTTTCATTTCTGATGTAATATATTATCATCTATTCACAAAATAATACTCTCTTTAGTGTTGCTGTTTCATTAATAATCATAGACTATAAGTCCCTATTTTAAGATTTTGAACTCAGATATAGGGCCTAGGGTTGAAAATAATACTTAATCAAAAAAAAAAAGTTTGTTTACAAGTTATATTTCGCGTGACGTCACTATTTGATTCTCAAAAAATCAAGATTTAATAATCCTAATATCAAAAATTGATTTCCTCTTTCTCAAAAAAATAAAAATCCCAACTATCTATAGGCCTACTAATCAGTTTACCTACTAAGTTTAAGTAAGTGCTATTAACTAAAACTAAAGCCTCAGGCTGAGTTATCTTAGGGCTACAAGAACTACCTCAAAGAGCAAAATCTTTGAAAAACACAATTGTTAAAATATATATAATTAGATCCCTATTCAAGATTTGATATTTATATACTCTTTATTTTTAGTTTGTATCATTTAAAACATAAATATTTCCTAATTATCAGTTAAATTACAAAATTTAATTAGATATTAACCTTAACATCAAAACTAATATTGTCTGTGCGGTTTTTAATAGGATCCTTTCAATACTTTTTATAAATAGCTAATTTGAAAAGTAAAATGACCTCTTATTAGGTGATCATATTCATAATCAGCATATTTCATGAAAATTGTTCTTCCTCTATAGGCACTCTACTTCTCTTGTATATGATCATATGACCTCGCCCTATCAACTACAGAGGCGGGCAAATATCACATCATCCAAACGCTTGAAAAAGACATACATTTTACCAGCGGTTGAGGATTTTGAGAAAAAAAAATAAATTCTGATCTTTCGCTTTGATGTATTTTAATTTCTTTTGAGATTTCGTCTGACGTCATAGTAATTTTGTAAGCAAACTTTTGTTCGATTAAATCTATTATTTTTAACCCTAGGGCCTATATCTGAGTTCAAAATCTTAAAATAGGGCTTATAGTCTATGACACAATGAAACAGCAACACTAAGGAGTGTGTTATTTGTAATAATGATATTATATTACATCAGAAATAAAAAGAAACATGTTTGAAAGATGATCTTTTGTTGACATTTTTATAGTGTATGTTGAAACAGAGTAGCCTTTCATGATATTATTATTCTATTTTTTTTCTTCAGTCGAGTTAAGAAATCGCTTAAATATCCAAATAACTGAAAAATATATAGCAAAAATCAAATCGAAAGTAAAAAATCGCAGTCTTATACCTCAAAATCATGATGAAAAATCAGTTGAAAAATCAAATGATTTTTTCCGTGCCATCACTGCATTTTGCTTAAAAAAATGTTATTTTAAGAAAGAAAACTGCTCAAAGTATCTATAAGTAATAGTTTTCGATTTTGCACTTTGCTAACAGGAAATTTCAAAAATGCTAAAAAGTCGTTCGTTTATGTCAATTTTAGCACAAATTTGGTAAAATGCTAACGAAACGTTAGTAATTTCCTATAAATTCTGTGTTAGGCTACTCTTTCCCGTGCTTACCAAATTTTAGAAAAATGCTAACGAAAAAATGTAAATAAGTAAGATTGCGGCGTAGTAGTTCGTTGATTTGATGAATGTTTCACTCATGAAATTAGCTTTAAATCTAATTTCTCTTCCAAATCTGATAACTCATCACAATGGTTGATCAGTGTCGTAAAGCATTTCATTATTTTGTTATTTTGTTTATTCCAAAAACCACCTTGCTCCATTAGAACAGCTGATCAAAATTTTTGTAAATGTAATCGGTCCCGATTATTTCGAAATTCGTGCTATAAACTGGTTAGCATTTCTTTCAGCGTTAACAAATGCAAAAACAACCGGCTTAAAAAAAAACCATATCGTTGATTCGATATCTGAAGATAAAATATCGATATGTCGATATATTGGCTGAAAAAATATCGATATTTCCTCTTTCAGCACTATCGAAGAAAAAATATCAATATCCAATATATCAAATTATCTTTCGCATCTCCAGTCTCACCTTTAAATAAAGGCAAGTTGTGATGATTTTCGTGGCGTTTTTTTTTCTTTCATTGAAATATAGCGCAGAATGTACGTCAATTTGTAGAAAACACTTCAAGGTATCAATACCAATTCAGCCAAATTATAATGTTCTTGTCTTAATATAATATTTCATATGAAAATTATCAGAACTACACCTCTGAGTACCACTGACTCAGTGACTGAGAACAGTTTCCACCTCATTATGGTTATCAGATATCTTTCCATTTTGAAATCAATGGAATGGGACACCTCTACCCTCAAAATCTTTGATATTCAATTTAACTCCTGCAATGGTAATGTCTCTTGGCTCGTCAGAGAGAATGGGTCTGCATCTTGGAGTCTCGTTGAACATCTCAGAAATCTTTCTCTGCTCTCCATCAGTATGGTTTGGGCTGGTGTGGATGCTACCTCGATCTTCTCTGACCCTAGAGCACATTATCTTTTCAGGTTTTCATAATAAGCTATACCTTGGTTTCATTTTTGATTTGGAAGCTTAGCATTTGATTCTCACATGCTAGATACTCTGGTAAGGTATAGCACATGACTCCACATATTTTCTTAAAAAATTATAAGTCAAAAATCAATATATATATATATATATATATATATATATATATATATATATATATATATATATATATATATATATATATATATATATATATGTATATATATATACTATATATAATTCTTTATAGGTAATACTTTAGCTGAGGTGAATAAACTTTCCGTAACTATTAACTATAAACTCATAATTTACAAAAATGGTATCAAAAAATTCTTTGAAGTCTTTTAATTAGCGTATATTATAAATGGATATTTAATATAAAATATGAAATAAAAATGCAGAAAAAAATGTGCTTAATAACTGCAAACTTTCGTTCGTGAATGAAGAATGACGGTGAAATGCGTTTGTAAACCCTGTCAATACATCGATATTTGTGAGTATCGATGTGTAATTTGGTTGATCAGTATCCATCACAATTTTATCATTAAAAATGTACGTAAAAAAATAAATTGAAAATATTTAAATTAAAAAAAAAATAATAATTGGAAAACAATATTTTCTATATGTAATGTAAAAATAATAATTTAATATATATATATATATGTATGTACCGTAACCGTCAGAAGTAAGTGATTTATTGTGAAGCTCCGCGCAGCGTCATACTCCTGCGTCAGAGTTTCTGCGACTCACATTATGCACTGTTACATCATGACTAATTTTATTAAAATATATATATATATGTATACATATATATAGATATATATATATATATATATATATATATATATATATATATATATATATATATATATATATATATATATATATATTCATGGCCCAATAGGGGGCTCAGAAGGGGGGACGTTTTCTATACCCCATAGGGGAGGGGCGTAGGAACCCCCGTGACACCCAAATAATCAATATATATATATTATTAGGGATGTACCGATACCAGAAAAGAGGCCGATACCGATACTCTATTTTTTTGGTGCCGATACCGAGACCGATACTTTAATTAATATAATAAATACACAGTTATAAGATAGAACATTTGTGCACTGCTAGGCAACTCAAGATTGCATTCCCTGTACAAACAATACTTGGTCATTTATATTTCATATTTGGTTTTGTACCAAAGTATATTTATTTTATAAATTAAAATAATTACCTTTAAGGAATATAATAAATGCAAATATAATAGTAATAACTTTTTTATGTTTTGTATTTGATAAAAAATATTCCATTTCATTTTCAAGTAAGTATTCAACAGAAGTTTAGCTACTATTTTATGTTTAACATGATTACAATTTAGAAGAAGATTCTTTAACTAGCTTTACAATATAAAGAATAAAAATAATGAAAGAAGAGACCTCAATTAATCCGCCGAAAAGTTAAAAAACGCTATTACTCAAACATGACATAATAATATATACTTTAAAGATCAGATAGATATCAATCAGCTCAAATTCAAATGTGTCCCAAAACTCAACGATGCAAAAACATTAAACTCTTTCACTATGGTATCTGGCGAGAAACTGTTGGCCCTCTTTTTGGTCATTTACATTCCTACTAACCTACACTATAAATACGCTCTCTCTAGACTGATGAAGGAGGTGCTGATGTAATAATGCAAACCTTGGCCCATTTTCATGCCACCATATGAAAGGATTCTCTGTAGGCAGCATCTCATGTTTTTGTAGAGCCTCATCTCTTCACAGAATGCAAATTTGAATTATCTTTGCTCCTTGATGACTGTCTCTTCAATTAAATCTGTGGGGTTCCTAGTATCTTGATTCCTTTGAAGGTCAGTTGATGAGATGTCAATGCCTCAATTTCAAATTATGAACTTATCAAAATCTAACATATCCAAATCCTCATCTTCAGTAGGTTTATTTGCTGGAAAGCCCTCCATCATCACCTCAGTGCGCTGTCCTGAAGTGGAGTTGCCCAGATGGCGTAATCTCCTCTCTCTGTCTCTTTTTTTCTTTTTTTCTTTCTTTTTGTCAATCAGGCAAGCTCCTGGTTATACCTTTTGTACATTCAGAAACAGTTCACCGTCGGATTATTATGCCATTCTTGTGGGGTTTCAGCTAGCTTCAAGAATTGGATTAGAACACTTTTATTTGGCCTGTTTTTCTTACAGTTGTCATCATCCATCATCAATGGTATCTGTCAAGGGAACGTCAGGTGACTGAAACGCCTCAAATCCATCTAACGCGAAATTCGCGAATGAGCACAGGCACGGCTTTAAAGTGAGGAAATCAAATTAAATTGGTAAGTGACACAGATGATGGAAGAGGAATTCCCTCTGCAAACACCGGTGTTATTTCACGTCACCCGGACATGGCGATGCTGGTTGCTGGCTTCCTAACATCAACCTCTCAAAACTGGCGTCTGACAGGGAACCGTTCTCTTGTGATGCGTGAAGATGTCCTTACCTATGGAGAACAAGACTGGATAGTTCCCTCAGTAGCATTTGCCTCTGGTACACAAAGCTCTTCAGATTGTTAAGGTTCCTCTCTCGTACTGATTTAGGTTACTTATGGTGAAGCAGGTATCATTCAGTATTCTCCAACGATCTTGGGCAACTGATTAAGCCTTCCTGCATTCGGGATGCGTCAACTGGTCTTGGAGCACATCGGCCTATGTTTCCTCTGGTCTTTCTCTCACAGCCCTCACCACCTTTGCTCCTGTCAGTGAAATCGATACAACCTTATATCACTTAATTTTAATATTTTCTCTCCAACATCCAAATGTTTATTTGCGTTTTTCTGGCACTTCGGTGACATGGGCCGATGATTGGAAGGCAGCGTGCGTTTATCTTCTCGCTAACTATAATTGCATAATGATTACTTTACCTCTCCTTGAAATTGCTTCAGCTTTAATTTTAAGAATGTAGACTCTGTAATTGTTAATGGGACCCAATCAGGCAGTTGTTTCCTTCTTGGGATCGTCTTTTTCCTCAAAATCCATGGTTTGATCGGCGCTTATTCCCTGCCATTCAGGCTAGAAATCTATTAATGCTTATGGTGGGGAAAAGTCTCGTTCTCTACCACCCTCCCTAATTTCATTCATCTCAGAAATGTTGAAGGGACATCATTTAAAGACTAAGCCTTGTTTCAATAAGTGAAAATGCTCCGACCACCTGGATGTTCATTGGACAAAATATTATTGCCTCTCCTGAACTGTCTTCTTAATAAACATCTCCTAACAGCTTCTGTCAAATCCATCCTTTCCTCCTCTTGTGCAAGCTTCTCATTTGTTCTCAATCATGTTTGGCATCAACTAAAAGTGACCAATCATCTCTTTGGCCTCCTATTTTCCCTCTAATTCTCTTCTGGACCGATTTCTGTGTTGATCCATATCCATCTCCTCACTTCTCACTCTCCATGAGTGATACATACCTTTACCTGTCATTTCCTTTGATCGGGTGCATGAGCTCTGAAAACAAAGAAACATTAGGAAAAACAGTCGCTGATAACATCCTCTCCTATTTTGAGGAAATTGTGTGTACTGCTGAATTGACCCTCGTTTCAACTACCTTCTCTATGCCTCAATACTCAGTACTTTTCCCTCCCAGTGTTTAGGCGCATATGTCCTACTTATTCCATGAGCGGTAGCCGATCAGAACCCTCATAACTATCTCCCTATTATTGTATTATATTTTAGATCTTTGAAACCATACTCAACTCTCACTTCTTATAGATCATCACGGAATCTCTCCCTTCTTTTCCAGGTATCTTACGATGCGGCTCTGGGATCTTGAGATCTACTGGCGATATACTTTCCTATTTAACAGATTTGTGGTTTTCCGCCCTCAAACTACGGGAAGACGTGTGGTGGCGCTTGACATGTCAAAAGTGTTTGGGTGTGGCACGCGTCACTGCTCTCAAGCTCCCCCTCTTTTGCGGGTTTCCATCTATCATATCAATACACTTGTATCACAGCTTTCAACTTAAATGCGCTCAGTAATCAAATCTTATTTGTCATTGATGGGGGCCTCGACTTCTTCTCTTTCTTATCTTTGATTTGTGATTTTCCTCAGTGTTCTTTTTATCACCAACCTTGTTCCTACTTTTAATCAATAATCTTCTCACCCTGCACATCTAACTCTATCCACTCATATGCGATGACTTGACCCTTCATTCTTCTCATCTCATATCAATTCTCTGCTCCCTCTTTTACTTCTAAATTGCCTCTCGTCTTAATCTTTATGATTCTATTCTGCATCTCGATCTCAGGATGAATTTCAGGATTTGGAGTCGTCTCCAAGCTTACATGTAAATTTAACGCTTTAAAAACCCAACTCTACCATCGTCTCTCTCTCTCTATGACACTTAACTTTTCTGTCTCTTTGGACGGTTTTTATATAGATATATCCTGTTTAATGAAACAGATTTTCTATAAACAAATAAAAATGTTTCAGTTTAAAATAAAATGTGTAGTTTTGCTAGAATTGGCCTCAAAAGAAACTGGGAGTTCTGTTTCAGAGTCATTGAGACTCTTTCCTCTTTCTTCAGATTTACTCCACCTATGCAAGGTTTATATGTCCCTCGCCCTTGTATGGGTACAGCTCTGTATCTCATTGGGGGGCCATCGGGCTCTATCAATGGTTTCATTCGTACTCCGGATTTGGAGTGGTCGAGTCAAGGCCATGGAGCTTTATAAGCTGTCATGTACTTTCTAGTTCGCTGGCCCGCTATGTTGCGTGATGTTGGTGCCTCATCCCTTTTTCTGTAGCTACTGCTTAGAGGCAGAATTGCTCCATCGTTGAACTCATCACTCGCGTACCTCTTACCTTTACGACGCCCTACCGTGCTATGATTGCTCAGTATTAAATCACGTGGTTTTGTGTTATTATTTAGCTGCCAGCAGACTGGTTCATCACCGGTGCTTCTTTCTTTCCTGCCACCTCTGTTCTCAATGGAATTCTCTTCCATCATGTGAGGCCTCAGCTGCAATTTAAATTCCTCACTTTAAAATATAAAATGTTGTAACCATCTCGTAATTTACTCATTAGATGGATTTTTGAGGTGTTCAACTCACCCACTCCTTGAATAGGGTTCTGCCAGTGAAGCGGTCGTGACAACTGTAAAAAAAATAAATAAATATAGTGAGTTTCTAATAAAGAATTTCCTTCCAGGCTGGCTAGTATCCACAAGAATGTCTTTTTATCCGACGGTGAACCATCAATTATTAAAATATAGCATATCCGAGGAGCTTGCTCGCGTCAAAGAGACAAGTGGAAGCTGCCTTATCACAACTCTGGCAACAGCACTATTAGTGACGATAGTGGCTTTTTCAGCAATAAACCACTGAATCAGTTTGGATATGTTAGACTTTGATAAGATCATGGCCGAGAAGTTGCATTGACATTTCATTCACCTTCAAAGGAATCCCAGGGAGCCTCATCGTAAAAACTGAAGAGACGGTCACAAGGGGCAAAGATAATTCAAATTTGCAGTTTGGGAAAAAGGAGATGAGGCTCTACAGAAAACATGAGGATGCTGCTACAGAAGAAGATCCTTTCTGCGGTGGCATGAAAATGGGTAAAG
Source organism: Trachelipus rathkii (assembly GCA_015478945.1). Classification (NCBI taxonomy): domain Eukaryota; kingdom Metazoa; phylum Arthropoda; class Malacostraca; order Isopoda; family Trachelipodidae; genus Trachelipus; species Trachelipus rathkii. The sequence goes on from JABUQX010140329.1 coordinate 23,528, forward strand.
GTTTCCATTATTATCAGTGTTTGCAGGCAAATAATTATCAGGACCTCCTTCATCAGTCAAGAGAGCGTATTTATAGTGTAGGTTAGGTAGAATGTAAACACCCCAAAAGGGAACAGTCTCTCGCCTCATCAGATACTAGTGAAAGCTTATGTTTTTGCATCACAATTTGGGAATTTTGAATTTGAGTATTGAATATCTATCTATCTTAAAGGAGTATATTAATCATGTCATGTTTGAGTAATAGCGTTTTATTTCAGCACTCTCAAATGCTGATTAATTGGGGGTCTCTACTCATTATTTTTGTCTAACATGTTGTAGCTATGGTTAAAAGAATCTTCTTGTATGTTGTAATCATATTCGTGCCTCAAAAATATCAGTAGCTAAACTTTGATAATACTTACTGGAAATGGAATATTTTTCAAATAAACACAAACATAAAAAGTTATTAATATATTTGCAATTATAATTCCTTAAAGGTACTATTTTTATTTATAAAATAAATATATTAGGCACAACCAAATATGAAATCATAAATGACTAAGTATTGTTTGGACAGGGAATGCAATCTTGAGTTGCCCAACTAATTGCACAAATGTTCTATCATTGCTGTGTATTTTATTATATTAATTAAATGGTATCATCGGTATCGTTATGGAAGCTCACAAAAGATAAACAGTGTTATGGTATGCATTATAACTCTGCAGTATGTTGATTTTGTCCCAATATGTATGTATATCATATATATATATATATACAACATATATATATATATATAACATATATATCAACGTATATATATATATTAATATGTATATATATATCTACCGTATATATATACCATTAATATATATATATAATATATATATATATATATAATAATATATATATATATATATATATATATATATATATATATATATATATATATATATATATATATATATATATATATATATATATATATATTAGGGATGTACCGACAATCAGTATCGAATATCCATTGATATCGGCCTTTTTGATATGGTACCGGTGCTTCAGTTATAAATAACCCGATACTTAGCCGATATCTTACTTTTTGGGTGAAAAATTAGGAGAAACTTTTAGGTTCAATAATAAATCGGATCCGATGTAGATAACTGGTACCAAGTTATGTTTTTTTTTTCCTCGGTTTCCTTTTTAACTTAGATTTTTATCGTTTCTCCAACTTGGTAGCGTAAAATTTACTTATTTGGACAGCCATTATTATAATTTATACAGATTTATCTATCTTTTAGTTGATCAATAGTATTTTTTTTTTTTTTGTATGCAATTTCGTATCAGAGTGTGTGGGTGCGTGGTGAGTGTTTTTCAAACTTTCTGGATTGTCATATTTTTAGATATTTGCTGTAAAACTAGGGTTTTATCGTTTTAAAAATTTAGGTTTAATGTACGAATGAATTTTCCTCATTTCTCCTTTAGTTTTTGTCTATTTGTCTGTTTGTTTCTGTCTGTTTTTTTTTGATTGCGTGTGCATGTATGATAGCAGATTTGCACTGGCGCTTTCTTTTAACTTTACCAACATCAATGACTTGTTGCCCTCTAACTCTGCATCCATGGATATCTCACTCCAAACCTAATTTTATGCTCTTGTCTGAGACCTAGATGGCTAAGAAATTCATCCTTCAACTCGTTTAATATATATCCAACTATAACTTATTTTATAATTTCTGTTTTGAAGATTGTAAGATGTTATGTGTCACATGTGTAAATATCAACGTTCCTATATCTTGTCAGGGAATCTCAGTCTCCCTATCCGATGGATCTGCAAACTCAAAATGCTTTTCTTCCTTCTACTACAATATTCTTATACTTCTGCTACTGTTCTCTAACAGAACAGATTTTCATACCTTTTTGATTGCCTTGCTACCTCTTCTCACGAGACTGTTATGTCTTCTCATCCAAATACTGAGGTCCTCTATTTAAGGAATTTCAATGTACACAAAACTGAAATTTGGGTTCCCCTCGTACTGATTTAGTTGGGAGGAAACCGAATCATTCATATTCTCAACGATCTGGAGCAACTCATTAAATGCCTACACACATTCAGATCGTCTAACCGATTCTGAACACCAGCCTATGTTTCCACCACTGGTCCTTCTCTCTATAAATACACCACTGCCAGCTCCTGCTCCCAGTCAAATCTGACCACAACCTTATATCTCATAATTTTAATACTTTCTCAACATCTCCATGCCCTATGTTTTCTGGCACTTTGATCAGGCCGATTGGGGGGCATTGCGTTTGCTACGCTAACTATAATTGAAGTGACTGCTTTGACTCTTAAGGCGCTTCAGATTCTGCCGATAAAGTGGGAACTGTAGTTGTTAATGGGATGAGCAGGTTCATTCCTTTATTGGACTAATCTTTTCTCTCAAAATCATGGTTCAATCCCATTATAACTGTTCCTATTACCATTCAGGCTAGAACCAATGTCAGTTATTGAAAAAATTC
>JABUQX010140330.1:0-38195 GCA_015478945.1 Trachelipus rathkii
ATCAAAAAACGCTACGTTCCTCGGATGGTGTTTAACCGTTTTCGCATTTATCACATTGAAACGCTTTCGCGTTTTCGTGCGCCACTTCATATATATATATATATATATATATATAAAATTATTAATTTTCTGAAACAAAAAAGAAAATTAATATAAAGTTTTCGAGCTTCACCAACACAAATTTAAGAATTCTGTTAAAATTTTTATAATTTTTTATAGGTATTTTGATATCATAATTAATTCGATTTTCCAATATATCGTATCCACACCTGGGCTCCCTATATATATATATATATATATATATATATATATATATATATATATATATATATGTATGTTGTATGTATGTATGTATGTATGTGTGTGTGTTCAGTGGAAGGTGTTTTTCGGGTCCATTCATTCCTTCCATTTCAATTCCATTATTCCATTATTCCATTATTCCATTATTATTCCATTCCATTATTCCATTCCATTATTCCATTCCATTATTCCATTCCATTCCATTATTCCATTCCATTATTCCATTATTCCATTATTCCATTCCATTATTTTTTTATTCCATTATTCCATTATTCCATTCCATTATTCCATTATTCCATTATTCCATTCCATTCCATTCCATTCCATTCCATTATTCCATTTATTCATATTATTTATTATTATTATTATTATTATTACAAATTCAATTTAACAAAATATAGGGAAAAAAAAAGTTAAAATTTTGGGGTTGGGATAGGGGTTTTATGGGGTATGACGTAGTGAGGGATGGAAAAAAAACTTGGAAGGAAAATTGTCATAGTGCCTACTTTGATATAATATATATATATATATATATATATATATATATATATATATATATATATATATATATATATATATATATATATATATATATATATATATGTATATATATTTATATATATATATATATATATATATATATGTATATATATGTATATATATATATATATGTATGGTGAAGTCAGAGATTGAACGATAATTAGAGTTTTCAATAGGTGCTCAATGTCTCTTTATTCACCCATGTTATGGGCTTGGTATTATTGTTATTGTTATTGTTGTTGTTATTATTGTTATTATTGTTATTTATTGTGTTATTGTTATTGTTATTGTTATTGTTGTTGTTGTTATTGTTGTTATTGTTGTTGTTGTTGTTATTGTTATTGTTATTGTTGTTATTGTTATTGTTCTTGTTATGAGCATACGGTATATAATATAAATTGTATGTAAATATCTACATATAAACCTCCTTATATACAATTTCAATATAAAATTCATTTACACTTTTAATATTATTAATAATTATTAATAAAAATAAAAATAGCAAAACACACTTGTCAGCCACCGGACGAAGACTAAGCAAAAATAAAAAAAAAATTTTTAAACGAGCGAATTCCTTTGTATATCGTTCATTTTTCAAAACGTGAGTTGAAGCATACCTTGCAACGACGTTTTAGATATTTGGCTAGTGGTAAATACATTTCTACATTCCACTCTTCATTCAAACATATGTAGAAATTTTAACTTAAATCAATAATACAAATAATTTATGCAAACACATTATATATATATATATATATATATATATATATATATATATATATATATATATATATATATATATATATATATATATATATATATATATATATATATATATATATATATATATACGATATATATATATATATATATATATATATATATATATGAGAAAATGAAAATTTCTGTAGCATAGAATTAAAAACAAAATATGTTGATATAGGAAAAAAAGGTCGTTGGTCGTTTGGTCGTTGTTCAAAAGTGGTCGTTGCACAAACATGAAACGAAGACGAGCCGCCACCTATTATATATATATATATATATATATATATATATATATATATATATATATATATATATATATATATATATATATATATATATATATATATATATATATATATATATATATGCAAAAGACTAAATACATAAATGCCAAAGTAATGAGATGGGCATTGTTTTTGCAGAAGTACAAATTTAGGCTTGAATCGATCAAGGGGGTGAAGAATACCGCTTTAAATTATCTTACGAATTTTGGTATCATTACTCTACGACATCTTATATCGATGGAAAAATTTTATTTCGTTTCATCGTGTGTCGAAAAGTTTTGTGTCAGCAGTGTGCGTCAAATCTTAGTTGGAATCCGTATCGGAATGGGAGATTATTTTGGCATCGTCCATCCCTAATATATATATATATATATATATATATATATAGGCTTGGGTATATATATATATATATATATATATATATATATATATATATATATATATATATATATATATGATACCAAAACCATCCACATGCATTAATAACTAAGTTATGGTCACGCATGCAAACTCCTTAGGGAAATTCTTTTAAACAGAATATATAAAGCACTGAATATGTTTATTATATATATATATATATATATATATATATATATATATATATATATATATATATATATATATATATATATATATATATATATATATATCCAGACTTAAGGTCCAAATCCTGAGAATACTTGTTCTTAAACTGCTATAAGCTTCGGAGATACTTGTACTTGTACTTGTACTTGGTACCAACCAGTGTACTTGGACTTGTACTTGTACTTGTGCTTGTACTTTGTACTTTAAAATTTGCAAAGTACTTGCAGGTACTTTTGGAACTTTTAACTTACCAATATTTCTTATTTTTTATCATTTACCTACTTATAGATATTATTTCTTATATATGTATTCTAAATAAATTTCCATTTACGAATATAAGTATGTCATTATATATATATATATATATATATATATATATATATATATATATATATATATATATATATATATATATATATATATATATATATATATATATATATATATATATATATATATATATATATATATATATATATAGGCAAGAGATGGTGATTGATTGGATTTGGAAGTTGTGTAACAAAGCGTTTATGGAGAGATAGTTCCGAAGGATTAGAAGAGAGTAATAATAGCACCCTTATATAAGGGTAAGGGGGATAAGGAAACTGTATGTATTATAAGGAAATTAGTTTATTATGAGTGTTGTAGAGAAGATATATGCTGGTATTTTGGTCGAAAGAGTTCGTCGAGTGACTGAAGGACTGATTGATGAGAACAAGGTGCGTTTAAAGAAGTGGTAGAGGATGTGTGGATCAAATCTTTACATTGAAACAAATGATTGACAAAATGAGGGAGAAGAAGAATAAATTGTATTTAGATTTTTATCGATTTGCAACAGGCGTATGATATCATTAATAGGGAACCTCTATGGTAGGTATTAGTGATATACGGTGCTGGTGGTAGGCTTTTGAATGGAATCAAAAGTATGTATGACGATAGTGAAGCGTGTGTAAGAATAAATGGAGTTGTAAGTGATTGGTTTAATATTAATAGCAGAGTGAGGCGGAGGGGTGCTATGTCTCCTTGGTTATTCAATTTATATATGGATGGGGTTATGAAAGAATTAGAGGTGGGGGTGGCAGGGGATGTTGTTAGAATGATGAAGAATGGAAGAGAATGGAGGGTGCCCTACCTATTATATGCGGATGATTTGGTTTTGTGTGGCGAATCTGAAGAGAGCTTGGGAGGATTGGTAGAGAGATTTGGCAGGGTGTGTAAAAGGGGGGGTTTGAAAGTAAACGTAGATAAGAGTAAGGTTATGGCTGTGAGTGAGGACAGTCCTTTGTGTGAAGTTATGCTAGATGGTGAGCAACTACAACAAGTGTCTGAGTTTAAATATTTAGGATATATGTTGGATGATAAGCGAATGAACGATGCAGAGTGTAGTATGAAAGTTGTGAATGGCAGGAAGGTGGCTGGTGCAATTAAATTATTGGTGGATGTAAAGGGACTAATTCTTGAGTGCGCTAGGGTCTTACATGAGGGTATGTTGTTACCTGTGTTAATTTAGAGTTGTGAGACTATGGTCTGGAATACGAGGTATAGGTCTAAAGTAAAATGTGTTCAGATGAACAATCTTAGAGGTGTGTTAAGTGCGAGAAGAATTGATAAAATGAGGAATAAACGTTTTAGAGAGTTGTGTGGTGTGAAGAAAGGGGTAAATGAGAGAATAAATGAAAGTACGTTGAGATGGTTTGGTCATGTGGAAAGGAGGGATGATAGTCGGTTGATTAAGGGGATGTATAGTGGTGAGTGTGCTGGGAATCGACCTGCTGGGAGACCGAAGAAAAAGTGGATTGAGTCAGTAAAGGAATGCACGGAGGAGAGAAATGTGAGTTTTACATTGAAACAAATGATTGGGAAAATAAGGTAGAAGAAAAATAAATTGTATTTAGACTTTATGGATTGGCAACAGGTGTATGATATGATTAATAGGGAAGCTCTATGGCAGGTGTAGTGATATATGGTGTTGGTAAAGCTTCTGGAATGGGATCAAGAATGTATAGCGATAGTGGCTTTAGTAATGCAAGAGTCATCTCGAGTTAAAGTGGTGGTTTTATAATGCTTTAATGTAAGGCAAGGGATGTGTTATGTCTTCTTGGTTATTCAATTTGTATATGGATAGGGGTTATGAAAAGAATTAGGAGGAATTGGGGTGCTTAGGGGATGAGGTGTTAGAGATGATAGAAGAAGAATGGAAGAGAAGTGGTTCCCTACAGCTATATGAGAATGATTTGGTTTGTGTGGCGAATCTGAAGAGTTTGAGAGGGATTGGTATAGAGATTTTTTCTGGGGGTGTGTGGGAGGGGTTTGAAAAGTAAACGTAGATAAGAGTAAGTTTACGGTTATGAGTGAGGACAGTCCTTGGTGTGAAGTTATGCTAGATGGTGAGCAACTACAACAAGTGCCTGAGTTTAAATATTTAGGATATATGTTGGATGATATGGGAATGGACGACGCAGAGTGTAGTAGGAAAGTGGTGAATGGTAGAAAGGTGGCTGGTGCAATTAAATCCTTCGTGGATATAAAGGGACTAAGTATTGAGTGCGCTAGGGTCTTACATGAGGGTATGTTGTTACACTGTTGTTAATGTATGATTGTGAGACTATGGTCTGGGTATAAAAAATGTAGAACTTAGAAATGCAAAATATGATCAGATGGACAATCTTAGGGGTGTGTTAGGTGTGAGAAGAATTGATAAAATGAGGAATGAACGTTTTAGAGAGTTGTGTGGTGTGAAGAAAAGGGTAAATGAAAGAATAAATGAAAGTGCGTTGAGATGGTTTGGTCATGTGAAAAGGATGAATTATAGTCGGTTGGTTAAACGGATGTATAGTGGTGAGTGTGCTGGGAATCGACCAGCTGGGAGACCAAAAAAAAAGTGGATTGAGTCAGTAAAGGAATGCGGAGAGAAATGAGTTTGGTAGAGGCGAGAAAGAAAGGTGCATAATAGGGAGTGAACGGCGGGGGGGTTTTGTGAGGGGGTATGGTTGTAGCCCACCTGGGCCAAGGGATGAACCCCAAATTGAAGAAATGCCATAGTGAGGGACAGTCGCGGTTCCGTGAAGCTCTAGGGTTGATTTTCTGACTGCGACGAGTTCTCACTAAAAGGTAAAAAGGATACGGTAAGGCTGGGCTTTCTTTTCGGCTGCTTCATATTCTTCTACCTACTTTCTGTCTCCAGTGTCTTAAGGAGACTCTTGTTTATATATATATATATATATATATATATATATATATACTATATATATATATATATATATATATATATATATATATATATATATATATATATATATATATATATATATATATATCTGAGATTTCATGGTTACCATTTTATCATAAAGTTATATGGTTCCATTGTTACAATTTTACCTAAAGCTTTAATATTTCTGTATCTGTTTCACGAACAACAAAAAAAGGCAAGGAAAAAATATAGATCAAGGTCATAATATATATATATATATATATATATATATATATATATATATATATATATATATATATGCTTTCTATATCAAGGAATATATATATATATATATATATATATATATATTTATATATATATATATATATATATATATATATATATACTATATATATATATATATATATAAAATATTAGTGATGGGACGATTAAAAATTTTTGACGATGACGATGACGATTATAGTAAATTTTGATGATGACGATGACGATGACGATTAATTGAAAAAAGTATATTTTAAAAATTTAACAAATTTATAATAAGAAAGAATTAAATTGTATTCACTTCATTCTTATTTAAATGTGTAAATACATTAAGAGCCGCATTAATACAGAAAATTTTCCTGTTATTCACTAACATCTTGGTTTTGTTTCTAATTTCTATATAATAATAATTATAATAATAATAATAATAATAATAATAATAATAATAATAATAATAATAATAATAATAATAATAATAATAATAATAATAATAATAATAATAATAATAATAATAATAATAATAATAATAATAATATCGGAGGAATGAAACTAGTCTATGCCCTCTGATTAATTATTGCCTTATTGAAAAATATACTTTTTATAATAATCTTACCTTACCTAATATATGCTTCACTTTTATTCAAAATTAATCGTTTTGTCTATCACATCAGGTTTATGAGATTTCACATATTGCAGTTTCAAATAAACATCAAATTTATGATCATTTTTTGAATATCTGAACAGACTTTACATATAAGAATAATGTAAGATACAATATACAATAATAATGAAAAATACATTTAATAATCCGTATCACAAAGTTGTGATAGTGAATGCATGTAAATGTGAGTGAATGCTTATTGCCATTTTAGAATTGACATATGAAATTAAGGAAAATATGCACAAAAATGTAATTGACAATAGTGATGTTACATTTGCATAAACGACCACTTCTTTGACGATCTTCGATGTAAAGCTTGTGGAATGTTTCTCATCAAGGACCAGCAGTAATCTGCCATCATGTTGGTGTCCCATCGGCCTTGGTAGCGTTCTTCCATAACTTTAATGTCTTGATGAAAGCGTTCACCTTGATCTTCGCTCACGTGACCCAAGTTCTCTGGAAAGTCTTCCAAGTGACTATGCAAGTAGTGAACTTTGATTCTCATTCAACATCCAAGCGCTTGGAAACCCAAGAGCAGCTCCTCCACAATCTCGCGGTAGTTGTCCGTTTCCTGTTCCCGAGGAAATTCCGTGTCACATCAGAGAATGCTTTTCAAGCTCTAGCCTCTGCCGCAGTCCTTGTTGTTTGTTGTAATAAAGTGTGGATCACTGATGAGTTTTCTTCTTGGAGGGCCATCAAATACTCCTGCCCTTTTCTTCTCGGCACTGAGACTTGGAAAGATTGGAAAAAGAGAACTGAAGCAGTCTCTAGTGTGATCAAGAGCTTTTACGAATTGTTTCATTAACCCAAGTTTTATGTACAGTGGAGAGAAATACAATTTTATCCCTATCAACCAAAAGTTAATTCTTGATGTTCTTGTCACCAGGCGTCAAACTGATTCTTGGTGGTGAGGTCTTTGTCACCCAGTGTTCTAATGTAGCCCTACTGTCCCAGTAGCACAGGAAATAAGGGTGTTTGGTGCAACCTCATTGCTTCCCCAGCAGATAATTAATCATTTTCAAATCCAAGCAAATTAACCATCCATGAAGATAGTATTGCAATCTAATCAAAATTTTCTTGATGTTGGCATACTCTTCTTTTATTTGTACAGAGTGTCCTATTGTGATTGAACCATATATATTTCCGTTGTGCAGTAACACACATTTCAAACTTTTTTTACTCTACTGTCAATAAAAAGTCTCCATTCACTTCAATCATATGCGAGCAGTCCCATATTGAGAAGAATCATTACAATAAACAAGTTGACCATCTGAATGGAAGTACTTTCGCTGAGCTGCTTCTCTGTTACGATAAAAGGAGACACTAGTACCAGGCAGGGCTGCGGAGTCGTAAAATAAATTTTTCGACTCCGACTCCGACTCCGACTCCTTAAATTCAAATTTGGATTTTCGACTCCGACTCCGACTCCGACTCCACTTAAACAAAAATTTTCGACTCCGACTCCGACTCCGACTCCGCTTAAATAAAAATTTTCGACTCCGACTCCGACTCCGACTCCAGCAGTCAAATTCAAAATTTTGACTCTGACTCAGCTTAATGCTTACAGAGTTACAGTAAAACAATTTTTGTTTCAACTATTTTTTTTCGCTTGCTTTTGAGAATAAAAATATACCACTTTTCCAATGAATCTAATCTCCAAATTCTATACGGTAAACTACCGTAAAGACATCAAGATGCAGGCGCAGCACATGACAAACAAATATATAACGTAATTATAATGCAAATTATTTTTATTTTGTATTATAAAACAGCCATTATAAAATTAACAGTTTAATAATAATAATAATAATAATAATAATAATAATAATAATAATAATAATAATAATAATAATAATAATAATAATAATAATAATAATACATATTTAAATGAAAAATTTATAGTAAAATCTACCGATGAATTTCTCTTGCACGTTATATTCTGATTATATAGTGTCTCTAGATGTTGAAAGTCTGTTCACTAACGTTCCAGTTAAAGAAACTTATATACTTAAAAAAGTTTATGAAAACAGAGATAAACCACTACCTAATATTGAAAAAAACTATTTTAAAAAAGCTCTTAACTATCTGTACTACAGAAACCCCTTTTAATTTTAATAATGAAACATTTATACAAAAAGATGGTGTTTCGATGGGATCTCCATTGGGCCCAACGTTCACCGATTTCTACATGTCTCATATTGAAAACCAAATTATGAATGAAAATAACACATTTAATCTGAAGAAATATTTAAGATACGTCGATGACACTTTTGTCATATTTGAAAAATTCAAATCACTTAAAAAATTTCATAGAAAGGCTTAAACAACTGTCCGTCCTAAACTTCACTTATGAAGGTGTTAAAGATAAAAACTGAAATTTCTAGATATCTTACTTTGTTTTAAAGTGGTAGAGTTGAAAAGTAGTAGTAAAAGTACATATAAAAGGTTTATACACAAATTATGATTCTAATATACCGGAAAGATGCAAGTTATTAAAACCCTAATTCACAGAGCTTATAAAAAAACTTCAACGTGATATATACTGTAAAGTGATAAAGAATAACAAAAACTTAATTAACAATGGTTATCCTCAAATTAAAATGAAAAGGTTATTAAAAGAACTATAAACAACATTTTAACTCCAAATAAAAATTCACTTGATATGGAAAGCAAGATAACTTTTATTTTAAATCATTAAATTTGACAAACTTTTTCTAGAGACGAGCGAAAATTAAAACATAACTAAGAGGAACATGTTAAGGTCAGATAAAGTAGTCCAAATGTAAGAAGCTACTACAAACCGAGACGAGTGTCCTCATATTTTAGTACCCGTGGTCATTGTTCGGAGGATTACAGAAGTTATGTTGTGTATCAATTTAATTGCAAAGAAGTAGGATGTAATTCCTCTTATGTGGGATACACAACTAACACTTTAAGAACCCGAATTATACAATACAGGTATAAACCCAGTAAAATATGGGGGAGCACTACACGACGGGTCACAATCTCCTCCAACAGTTGAAATTGCTAGTTGTTTTAAAATTTTATTTCAAGTTTATAATTTCAAGTAACTTCGTATAGTAGAATCTCTTTTTATTAAAAAACGTAAGCCAGACATCAATGTGAAATTTAATAGAAACGAATAGAGTTCAGAATGTTTTTTGAATATTTGAGTGTTTTGCAGGTACACCTAGTATCCATGATAATAGCTGTATTTGCAAAATAATGTAAGCTTTTTTGATTTTTCATCGAAATTATTATTTTTTTTTTTTAAACCACAATTAATGTAAAATAATTTCAGACATTTTATATTTAGAAATTTATTTTTGTAATCTGCATTATAAATAGTTAGTTAACCATGATAATGCCTTGCAGGCAAAATATTGGTATAAAAATAAAGGCTTTAACTTCTTTTATTCTAGAATAGTCCAAACAAATTCTGTTCTGAAAATAAAAGTGAATAGGAGTTGTAAAAAGTACGTTAAAATGAAGGTTATTCTAAATTTTCTTATAATAATAATAATAATAATAATAATAATAATAATAATAATAATAATAATAATAATAATAATAATAATAATAATAATAATAATAATAATAATAATAATAATAATAATAATAATAATAATAATAAATTCTAGAAATTTCGACTCGACTCCGACTCCGACTCCCTTACACAGGAATTTTCGACTCCCGACTCCGACTCCGACTCCTCTTGCACAGATTTTATTTTCGACTCCGACTCCGACTCCGATCTGAATGGAAGTACTTTCGCGGTGCTGCTTCTCTGTTATGATAAAAGGAGACACTAGTGCCAGGTCTGAGTATTCCTTTCTCTTTCAGCCTGGAAGCCAACAATTCAGCAAACTGCTATGGCAAATATAAATCTCTTGCCAGACCATTCAATTCAGGTTGACTAAACATAGCAATTGTATCAGAATCTGCAACAGATGGGGTATATTTGGTTAGAACACCATCCTCATCACCTGTAGAAGAAGGTGTAGAAGGATTTCAACATCAATCTCTGGTAGCTCAGTAAACACAGGCACAGGTATTTCCTCACAGAGTTCAACTGGTCGTCTGGCAGATGGGATATTTGGGTATTGTAAGTGATGTTTGTTTGTCTTATTGAAACATTTTACATTGACAAGGGAGAAGTAACAGTCATCCAAATGGTTTGTTGGTTCTCTCCAAACCATTGACACATCAAATCTCAGGTAGTATTCTTTCCTTTAGAGTTTAGACCATGATCGCAAAGTTTCAACACATGTTTTGCACACTTTGTGAGGAGCCCAATATTTGTCTTGGTCTCCCAGTCCTACTTTAAAGTAGGCAAGATACACCCTCTTGACAAAGGTATGTGAAGGTGGCTGTTTTCCTTCATGTTCTCCTCCCCTTTTTTCTTTTTGTTTAAGAATCAGAATCGGAAAAAGATAAACTACGATTTATCTAGTTTTGGGATTTATACTGGAATCAATTATTTATGATATTATCAGTATATTATTATAGGATTATAATTTATATTATATTACTTGGTATGGTTTTCTTTAGATTTTTCATTAAGTTGTGTTTTTTTCAGTATTGTATTTATTGATTGAAATGAATATTTGTTAAAATCAAAGTTATAGATTTAAAACTTTAAAAACATTCGGTGAATGTATAACATTTGTTTTGGATGTAACTCTGCCCTGGAAGTATACCAGGTCAGTATCTAAGCTGTTTTATTAATTATAAGGATATCATGAATCTCTCATATTATAAATATAAAAGTCAATTAGCCATAAAACAGTTTTCTCAATGTTTACAGCAAACTACCAATACATCTGTCAGAACATTGCTTCACAACCCCTTCTATATCTCGTAGAACTCTTAAGGGGTAAGTGAAGTATTGATAGTGTTTATTATCATGATTGTAGTGTTACCTATAATATGGAATATTGGTGAAACAATAAGTAAATTGAATAAAAAAATAAAATAATAAACGTGAAATATTCTAATTTCGGGTTTTATCGTTTGGTGAAACTTTTAAATGCTGGCTTCTAATGCTGGATTTTTATCGTTTGGTGAAACTATTAAATGCTGGTTTTTAATGGCTGAATTTTATCGTTTCGATTCGTGAGTGCAGTTGCTTAAATCATGGCTGCATGACCAGACAATCTTACTTACTTGTTGTAGCTAAGTGCAAATTCTGAAACTGAACTTATAGAAAAGTGCGCAATCATATGGACCAGTGAAATTATCGATAAACTAATAGAAAAGACTATTGTAAACAAACTATTTTTAAGTTAAGTACTTATACCGTTTTAAGGTGTGGATTGTCTGGTGGTCGATTCGAACTTTGTATATATATCATAAATATTGTTAGCTATAGCAGTCATTCTTAAAGTGCTTTCTAACTGTTAATGGCATCATTAGTATTAGTTTTCTTTACGTGGACCAATCGCAAACGGTGAACAGCAACCTCGGCAAATTTCATCATCTATCAACATCGTCTGTATATTTCATCGTCTATAAACGTTATCGTTGCAAATTTCATCCTCTGGAAATTTCATCGTCATAAATTTCATCGTTGCCGAATTTAGTCGTCTTGTCGTTTATCAAGTTGGCATATTTTTTTTCATCATCATAGTCGAAATCCTCAAGTTGGCATATTTTTTCATCATCCTAGTCGAAATCCTCAAGTTGGCATAATTTTTTCATTATCCTAGTCATTTATTACCGTTGGCAATTTATCGTCTTATCGTCAGTTACTGTTTATCGTCATCAAGTAATAGGGAGTTGCTTTTCTAATTATCATTGTTATTAGAATTCGTTGCTATTCGGCTGTAGGTTTACCCAATAAATCTACATTTTATACGTCGTCTTACTATTCCTCCCATACTTGGTTGTGATAACAATTTGTGCTAAAATTTATACCTGATTAGTTAAGTCACATTCCCTTGACGCGCCGTCTTATCGATCAGAGCTCACAGGGTCTTCTTGGACATGGTTTTGAAAGAAACCAGAACCCCAGTTGGCTGAAGCCTTAATGTTCTGTGATGGTCGGCACCAGGGATGTCATTGAAGCAAAAAGATACAACGCAGATTTGTTCTGCATTCCAGGTACTGTACCTATTTACATAAGATATTACCAATATAACTTTTAGGTTATTCTAGTATTTAATATTGTAAGTTTTCTTTCATCTATTCTAAAAAGTTAATAAATTTGACCCTAAGGGGAGTTGGATTCACATTACCGGTGTTTGAACAATTTCCTAATCAGAAAGTGTCAAACCCCCGTGCATCCTCTCCCCCACAGGTATTAATGCTGCGCCTTTGATCCTGCAAAGTGAAGCTCCCACAGATGTAGCAGAAGATATCTGTGTCATTACGGCATCTCCTCCTTTCGGATGTTGTAGCCATTGTTAGATAACAACCTGCAAATGGAAAATATTACATAAATTGTGATATGTACATAAAATGATTGCAATATGTAATAATGTAATAAATTGTAAAATGTACTTAAAATTATGTTAATAAACACACTATTATCCAAATACAACACCATTTTTTACCACTAAAGCAGTCACTGAATCGCAACAACTTGAAATCGTCAGTGACAAAGTGTTAGTTTCGGGTAAAATCAATGAAAATAGGGTTTGCCGATTGCAGAGACATGGGATGTGATAGAGGAAATCTGAGATCGAGATTTGGAATCCAGCACCCCTCAAATTAGTACTTTCTTCATCCATTCTTTCCATCCCACCCTTCCTCTTCCTTATTCCATTCTTTCTCTCTCTCTCTCTTTCCATATATATATATATCTCTCCTCTTTCTCCATATATAAATATTTATATATATATATATATATATATATATATATATATATATATATCTATACTCTTTAGTGGTCTTCATTCTGATTTCCTTTCCGGTCGTTGTGCAGCAGCTGTTGTTGTTGTTGTTGTTGTTGTTGTTGTTGTTGTTGTTGTTGTTGTTGTTGTTGTTGTTGTTGTTGTTTAGTTGTTGTTGTTGTTGTTGTAGATGGCTACCGTTCATCCTTTAAAATTATTAATAATGGTATCCACATGGTTCTGCCTTTTCCCCAACTTTTCTTCCTACTTTTCATAAATAACCCCAACTCACTGTTATTTCACTACCTATCCATTCCTATAAGGACGACACTACCCAACATTACTCCTTTCATTGTGAAAGGATTTCACCCAATTGCAATTAACTCATGCTAAGAAGATAGCCTTGGGGCAATTAACTCATGCTAGGAAGGTAGCGTTGGGCAATTAACTCATAATATTAGGGAAGCCTTGGGGCAATTTACTCATGCTATTAAGGTAGCCTTGGGATAATTAACTCCTTCTACTAAGGAAGTCTTGAGGCAATTAACTCATGCTATTAAAGAAGCCTTGGGGCAATTATCTCATGCTAGGAAGGAAGCCTTAGGGCAATTAACTCATGCTATTAAAGTAGCCTTGGGCAATTAACTTGCTATTATGGAAGCCTTGAGGCAATTAACTCGTGCTATTAAGGAAGCCTTGGAGCAATTAACTCATGCTAGGAAGGATGCCTTCGGGCAATTAACTCATGCTAGGAAGGAAGCCTTGGAGCAATTAACTCGTGCTTCTAACTTAGCCTTAGGCAATTAACACATGCTATTAAGGAAGCTTTGAGGCAATTAACTCATACTAGGAAGGTAGCCTTCGGGCATATAACTCATACTAGGAAGGATGCCTTCGGGCAATTAACTCATGCTAGGATGAATTGGGTCAATTAACTCATGCTACTAAGGTAGCCTTGGGGCAATTAACTCATGCTATTAAGGTAGCCTTGGGCAATTAACTTGCTATTAAGGAAGCCTTGAGGCAATTAACTCATGCTATTAAGGAAGCCTTGGAGCAATTAACTAATGCTGGGAAGGAAACCTTGGGACAATTAACTCATGCTAGGAAGGAAGGCTTGGAGCAATTAACTCATGCTAGGAAGGTAACCTTGGGGCAATTAACTCATGCTAGGAAGGATGCCTTCGGGCAATTAACTCGTGTTAGGAAGAAAGCCTTGGGGCAATTAACTCATGCAACTAAGGTAGCCTTGGGCAATTAACTCATGATATTAAGGAAGCCTTGGGGCAATTAACTCACGCTAGGAAGGAAGCCCTAGGGCAATTACCTCATGCTTCTAACTTAGCCTTAGGCAATTAACTCATGAGATTAAGGAAGCTTTGGGGCAATTAACTCATGATATCAAGGAAGCTTTGGGGCAATAAATCATGTAAGGAAGGCAACCTTGGAGCAATTAACTCATGCTAGGAAGGAAGCCTTGGGGCAACTAACTTCTGATCTTTCTCGAATTTATAACTGGGGCATTGAGAAGAAGGTTGTTTTCAATGCCTCATAAACTCAGTTCTTCATCTTTCTACTCGGTATAACCTTCCACATAGCCACAACATCTAATTTAAATATAAGCAACTCAAACCTTCGTCTGTCCTTAATATTCTTGGTGTTTCTTTTTCTCTTGATCTTTCTCGGAAAGAACACGTGAACATTTCTCGGAAATATCACATGATCTTTCTTGGAAGGTCACGTGATCTTTCTTGGAAGGTCACGTGATCTTTCTTGGAAGGATAACATTATTTTTCTTTTCTAAACAATCTTCCCAGAGGTTGGGGTTCCGAGGCGCTTTCCAAACTTCTTCACGCTACCCCAATTGCTTGGCCTTTATTATAGGGGTGCCGTTTGTCCCTTTATGGAGCACGCCTCACACACCTGTAGTGTTTCCGCTCACACAATTCGCTTTGAGGAGGAGAAAGTCTTGGGGTTTTTCAGTATTATCACATGTCCTGCTCTCACTAACTCTCTCTCTCTCTCTCTCTCTCTCTCTCTCTCTCTCTCTCTCTCTCTCTCTCTCTCTCTCTCTCTCTCTCTCTCTCTCTCTCTCTCTCTCTCTCTCTCTCTCTTCCCGGTAGAACTCTTTCATCACTCACTTCTTCTATCGCTACCGCTATCGCTATCGCTATTCTAAACCCACCAGTCGGATACATCCTCCTTTGAGGAGAGCTCGAATGACTCGTCTTTCAACAAAGTCTTATCCTTTTGTCTGTCCAACTCTTTAACCCCCAGACTTGACCGCAACGCTCAATCTTTGAATATACCTCACTGACAATGTCTGAAACACACTAAATTTATTTATTTTTTAAAACTTCATTAGAACTGCATACTTTTAAAAACGCCTTGTGTCGGGGTATCTCGGTCTTTAATGTGAAGTTGTTTCAAAAATTTTCTCCAGCTTCAGTGCAATTTGGTAGGTCTCTGGCATTGACCCACAAGAGGGAGATTATATATATATATATATATATATATATATATATATATATATATATATATATATATATATATTCTCTCTACCTCTCTCTCTCTTTTTTTTATCTCTCTCTCTCTCTCTCCTCTCTTTCTCTATATATATATATATATATATATATATATATATATATATATGCTCTCATATGCTATTCTTTCATATATAATATATAAATATTATAATTAACAGAGTTGCTAAGAACTTTTCCAGTGGATCACAAACATGGCGAACATGATTCAAGGAGGGGTTCAGGACCCTAATGGGTGTCAGGAACCCCTAAACCCCCAGATCAATTTCAAATATCGTAGAAAAAGAAGAATTTAAGAGAAACAAAGGAGAAGAAGACGAAATAAGGATGAAAAATGAACAAGAAGAAGGCTACGAAGGAGAAGAAGCATATTGCAGTGGTCAGCACCGGAACTGTTTTGCCGGTGCTAGAGCTGAAATCGTGCTATTAACGTATAATTAACCGATTAAGATGTCTATACATATGTTTACGAAAATAGAGAACAATTTCCAAGGATTCAGAACCCTCAGGGGTATCTGTGACACCCTCCACCCTCATCATACCCCCTCAGATCAAATTCGCATATCAAAGAAAAAAGATGAGACATAAGAGAAGAAGATTGAAATTGGATGAACAATGATTAAAACCAAGTCAGAGCTGGAAATAAAAATTAGTTTGATGGGAATTTAAATTGTATATATATATATATATATATATATATATATATATATATATATATATATATATATATATATATATATATATATATATATATATATATATATATATATATATATATATATATATATATATATATATATATATATATATATATCAGTGACGTGCCTTGGGTAGGCAAGGTAGGAAGTGCATGCCCTACGAAAGAAGTGAATTATTTATTTATATTAATTTAATTCATAAAATTTAATTTCTTACAGAGTTGTTATCGAAATTTTTAAAAAAAAATTTCATTTCCTTTCCTGTCCCTTTCCTGCTTTAATTCCATCGTTTCCATTTTATATATTCCATGTCTTCACTAAAACTTCCTAATTCTCACTCCCTCCAATATTTCTCTATGTCATCCCGAGGATCTCTCTCTCTCTCTCTCTCTCTCTCTCTCTCCTCTCTCTCTCTCTCTCTCTCTCTCTCTCTCTCTCTCTCTCTCTCTCTCTCTCTCTCTCTCTCTCTCTCTCTATATATGCCATATATATATATATATATATATATATATATATATATATATATATATATATATATATATATATATATATATATATATATATATATATTAAGAGTAAAGCCTGCCTACTCGGGAGACAAGGGATCACGGTGGGATCTTTCTCTATTCCTCCGTCTCTCTCTCTCTCTCTCTCTCCTTCCTCTCTCTCTCTCTCTCTCTCTCTCTCTCTCTCTCCTCTCTCTCTCTCTCCCTCCTCTCTCTCCCCCTCTCCTCTCCCCTCTTTTCTCTCTCTTTCTCTTCCTCTTTTCATAATATATATATATGTATTCTCTCTCCTCTCTCTCTCTCTCCTATATATATATACTCTTTCTATATATATATATATATATATATATATATATATATATATATATATATATATATATATATTTCTCTCTCTCTCCTCCTCCTCTCTCTCTCTCTCCTCTCTCTCTCTCTCTGATACTTCAGATTTCATATTTGTGTCCCAAACTCTAAAAATAATACCTATCAACATTATACTCTTTCCCTTTTTCTGTGTATGTGTGTGTGTGTGTGTGATGGTACTTAGATGTATGTGTGTGTGTTTAGGTGTGCGTGTGTTTAGATGTATGTGTGTGTGTGTTTAGGTGTATGTGTGTGTGTGAAAGCTCCTGAAAAATAAATATATTTATATTCTTTTCCTTTCAAGCTCCTAATTATTTTGATAGCTAAATTAGTGATAAAATATAATAAATCATTGGAAAATATTTCCGAAATGGATTTTCCAAGATCAGATTAGTTTAGTTCCTAGTTTTTAAAAATAATAATAATTCCTTATCGACAGTGAAAATGAATTAATAATTATATCAATATAAAATAGAAAAATAAAACACACACACACACTTACAGATGCACTCCAGACCTCGTAAAACTAACCCTCTGTCCTCTCTCCTCTCCTCTCTCTTTCTCATATATATATGTGTGTGTGTATATATATATATATATATTGAAATTAAAATTAAAATAGAAAACTACCAAAAAATTTATGATACTCCTCAAATTTAAAAATAATTTAAATCATGCCAAAAATGGGTAATTTCATACAAAAAAAAATGTCGCTAAAGTACAGCTGGATCTTATAAGAAATATCAGAAGTTTGTTGGGTTAGGTTTAGTGGTGAACTGCCAAAATTTTACCGACTGATTCTCTGCTTACTCATAAAAGTTAAAACCCGATTCCTTTCAATGCTTATTAAAATAAATGAAAGAGTTGATTATCGGTTCGCCTTTTTAGAAAGGCGAACCGGTACACACAACCGGTACCGGTTAGATTAGGTAGTTAATCACTATTAATATATTAGGTTGGGTTAGCTTTATTTTTATCTAAATTATTTCGCGTGAAAAAAATGAAATTATTTCATCTGATTTTAATTAAATGGAATCATTTTTGTGAGCTCAGATAATTAATTATATTTGACCACTTTCAGCTTTGATTGTTTGGTTTAAATTACTCTTCAAAGGAGCATAAAACCTCTCTCTCTCTCTCTCTCTCTCTCTCTCTCTCTCTCTCTCTCTCTCTCTCTCTCTCTCTCTCTCTCTCTCTCTCTCTCTCTCTCTCCCCTTTCTCTCTCTCTCTCTCTCTCTCTCTCTCTCTCTCTCTCTCTCTCTCTCTCTCTCTCTCTCTCTCTCTCTCTCCCCTTGCTTGTTTCCTGTTACTCCTCGAAATAAAACACACTCTCTCTCTCTCTCTCTCTCTCTCTCTCTCTCTCTCTCTCTCTCTCTCTCTCTCTCTCTCTCTCTCCTCCAAGGATCATAAGGCCTTTTTTTTGTTTTCTTTTCTTTTTGAGAGAAAATCTTATAAACGAAGGTCATATATATATATGCCGTCCCTCCAGGCAGAAAAAATACTGCCGTTCAGGTCATCATGAGTTCAAGGCAAGTGAATCACTCGCAACGAGGGCTCGTGATACTCTCCAGCATATAACCTCTGCCATGATTCCCCATGTTCCCGACCGCTAGGATTCGATCCTGAGGTATAAGAAATGCCATAGCAGTATTTAGCCAAATAATTTAATATATATATATATATATATATATATATATATATATATATATATATATATATATATATATATATATATATATATATATATCGTATGAGTGTGTGCAATTGTATGTCTAGGAATATGTAGGTATGTGTTTGTGTGTATGTATGTGTGGATATTTAAAAAATAAATTGTTGTTCATGGAGTAAATAAAAGAAGTTAATTTATTTTCACTAAATGAAAAACCAAAAACTTTCCAAGCGCGAGTGAAGTTGTGTGTGTATTATTATCCCCCATTCAGTTCTATCTCATTTTTTATAAAATGCACTATGGAAAAATATGGCTTTCAACCTCCCCTAGATATATATATATATACTCTTTTATATATATATATGCTCATGTAAATTTATATATATATATATATATATATATAATTAGCAAAAGAAAAATTATTACTATGGAAGAAATAGCGAAGAACCACCTCACTAGTTATTTATATATATATATATATATATATATATATAATATGTATGTATATATAATAATAATATGTATATATGTATGTATGTATGTGTATGTAATTAATAATGAGGGTAATAATAATAATATCATGTAACTCTTTCTTTGTCCGTCCATTCCATCCTCCCTTCCCCTCCACTCCTCTCTCTTTTTCTAAAAAATATATAAAAATATATATATATATATATATATATATATATATATATATATATATATATATATATATATATATATTATATATATATATATAATCAGTGAGTGGCATTTAACCGCTAAAGTTTGTACTAAGAATAGCGATACTCGCTTCTCGAGTTACTTTGTTATCGTCCAAAGTCGTACGCTATTGTGAATATAGAAGAAAAGCCGAAAAAGAGAGAGTTGGTTGCGCTGCGTTTCGCGCTAGTTACTCTCTTGAGCCACAGAGCCCCATTCTATTGATCGAAAAGCGGACTCTCTCTCGCGCATACTGGAGCGCCGATCAGCCGCCCAGTTTCAACATGGCTGCTGTGTGTGCAGACGTTCTAGAATTACGGCTTGATGGAGCGTGGTAGTTGATAGTGATAGAAAGGTGAATGTGCCAGGATCTCCTGACGCAGGAGTCAAAGCGCTATGCAGAAGGAGGGGAATCCCCCTCCTGACCACCATCAGTATGTGGGACCGTATCGTTTGGAAAAAACCCTTGGGAAAGGGCAAACTGGTAAGATCCTATTCCACCGATAACCGAGTCAACAACCTTCTCCTTAAAACCATTCCTGTTAAATTCCTCAAAAGTTTTCTACCTAAATTCAATGTTGCATCTATCTATTCCATTATTATACAACCAATCCTTAATCACATAAGAACAAAAACGTTCTCTCCTTCCCGAATCACTTCCACGCCCTTTGCTACTACTCTCTTCCCCCTTCGCGTTATTCACCTTAGGCTAACTAAATAATTTTCAATATTGCTACTTAGCTTTGTTTGTTTGCCTTTAAAACTCCTCTATAAATCCTGTAAAATATTTATTATATTCTTTCAAACGTTCAAGTAAAAGACTTTGGAAGCAGAACATTATTTATCGTACGATTTTAATTATATATCAAATTCTCTCTCTCTCTCTCTCTCTCTCCTCTTTCTCTCTCCTCTCTCCTCTCTCCTCTCTTTCATCTTTCTCATGTATGATAAATAATTTTATATTTTATATATATATATATATATATATATATATATATATATATATATATATATATATATATATATATATATATATATATACATATATTTGAGAAAAGAGTTTTAAAGTTAGATCACTTGACGATTTTTGCGAAAGATGAAACTTCCATTTTCATGTGCCTAATAATAATAATAATAATAATAATAATAATAATAATAATAATAATAATAATAATTCAAGAGAAACGATGGAACAGGCTGTCAAATGAACGACGCTGACTGAACATTCATATAATGCTGAATGATGGATGTATGTCATATGCTTAATATAGAATCATCTGTTTTGAAAACGGCCCAACGCTGGTAAATTTTCAGGTCTTCCAGAATTTGTATATATATATATATATATATATATATATATATATATAGATACATACATATCTATATATAGATTACTTTCTTTCATTGTAACAATTTTTATATATATATATAATATATGTAATAATAATAATAATATAGAATATATATATATATATGTCTCTATAAACGTATGTGTCAGTGTATGTGAAAAGAAACATGCTTATATATATATGTAGTTCCTCCTCCTCATATATATGCTTGAGAGATGGAGGGAGAAAAAAGGAAAGAATAAATATATATATGTATATATATATATATATATGTATATATCATGTATATATATATATATGTATATATGTAATAATAATAAAATAATATATTCATATATATACTCTCAGAGAGGAGAGAGAAAGGGGAGAAGAGAGAATATATATATATATATATATATATATATATATATATATATATATATATATATATATATTAATAATAATAATATATATATATATGTAACAGAGGAGAGGAGAGGAGAGAGAGAGAGAGAGGGTAATGTCATATGTAAAATATGTATGTAATAAAATGTAATATACATCTTTATATTAAAAAGAGCCAATACGTTGGTAGTTTAGTATGAGAACAATAATGTGTAACACGCTTATATATCCATATGTAATGCTCTTTCTCTGCATCTCCTGCTCTCAAATAACCAACAAACAACATGTAATAACCAACAGCATGTTTCTTTCTCCTCCTCATAGGTAATTTATGCCTGGGATCCCGGATGAGGGGTTTAAAGCCACACGTGACACTGCTCTGTCACTATACCATTATCAAGTATTTCCTTTAAAGTCAAAGTATGAGATTTAATAATAAGAAAAATGAAAATTTTAATTATTTTCAAATTTAAAACTGAAAATTTAATTTATTTAATATTTTAATATAAATAAAGCTAAATATAAATTAAAATAGCAAGAATATCCATAAAAAAAAAAATAAATAAATAAACCATATATATATATATATATATATATATATATATATATAAACAGCAATAATAATATAATATGTCTATGTATAGATGTATGTATACCTATTTATTGTATATATCATCTCTCTCTCTTTCATATAATATATATATATATATATATATATATATATATATATATATTTATAAACAATTTTATTCTCTTCATCCACTAATATTAATTTTATTACATAAATAATTAGTAATTAATAAAATACATAAAGTTTGGAGTGATATATTATTTATTTATTTAAAAGTGTTTTAATTTTTTTTCCTTTTTTTTTACACATGATATTCTTATATATAAATATTTAAAGTCTAACTTAATATGATTCCATGATAGAAAGTTTGCTTTACTTTATTTTCATTATTAATTATAATTATTATTAATTATAATTATTACCAATTATAAATAGTAATAATTATAATTAATTACTATAGTTTATTAATATATTAAACTCTTCTCAATTCTTTAGTTTTGAATATGGATTTTATTTCAAATTAAAATAATTTTTTTTAATATTATAAAATCCTAGAAATATTACTAATTACCAATCAATAATTAATTACTAATTAATATACAAAATTAATAATATCCTTGAATTGATTTTTTCCTCTTTCAATTCTTAAATATTAAATATAAATTTGATTTGAAATTGAAATTGAAATTCAATCCACCATTTCTCATGGCAAAAAAAATCCGTGAGAAAACGTCCTCAAAGAACTTTCGATCCTGCCTATTCCTAATTTAAAATCTATATCTTTCATCCTTGCCTGCCAATCCTCTTCATTACACCACAAAGAAACTGGTGAAATATTCACATTCAAATATATATATATATATATATATATATATATATAATAATAATATATATACCATATAATATACTCTCTCTCATATATATATATATATATATGCTCATATGTCTCACTCATCTCTCTCTCTCTCATATAATATATATATATGCCTCCTCTCTCTCTGTATGCTCCTCCTCATATATATATATATATATATATATTCTTGAATTTAATTATATATCTATATATATAATAGTAACTTATCTAATATATATATATAACTACTCATAATATGTATATATCATATATATATATATATATATATGAGTAAGTTTATAAGAAAATTGAGGAAATGAATTCTGCGGAACTTCGCCTCGATTTTTAAATATTAAATTAACTCGTATTTCGTCTTTATCCAAAAACTAATATTTGCATTTTAAATTTTATTATTATTATTATTATTATTATTATTATTATTATTATTATTATTATTATTATTATTATTATTATTATTATTATTATTATTATTATTATTATTATTATTATTAGTAGTAGTAGTAGTAGTAGTAGTAGTAGTAGTAGTAGTAGTAGTAGTAGTAGTAGTAGTAGTAGTAGTAGTAGTAGTAGTAAATAATTGTGGATTTCATTGAAAAAATAAATTGATAACGTTTCCTCTAAATATTTTTTTCTTTATCTCTATCTCTATCTCTATCTCCATCTATCTATATCTCTATCTTTCTCTAACTATTACTCCTTCTCTGTCTACCTGTCTGTTGCTTTATCTCTATTTCTATCTCTTACTCTTTCTCTATATTTATTTCTTATTATCTCTTTATCTCTTTCTTCATCTCTATCTATCTCTTACACTATATTTTGCTATATTTTTTACCTTATATCTATATTTTACTCTAAGTATATCTTTAGCTCTTATTCTCTCTGTGTGTGTATACCTCTGTCTCTATTTCTATCCTTATTTATCTTCACCAACATTATATATACGGTTTATATATATATATATATATATATGTTAAGTAATCTACTTTGACGTAGTATCAATTATTTATATAGTATAGGAACCCTGGGTATTGATGATAAACTTTTTAAAGTTTTATTAACACTTTTCACAAAATTATATCATTATTGAGTTTCAAAATAATTAATTAAATCTTTAGGTTAGCTAGCTTTCGTCTCATTTCGAGACCTCTTCAGGCAAAAGGAAGGAAAGAGATTAAGGTTCATCTTGTTGTGATATTTGTTCTAGTTGGTAGTTCATTTTTTTGATGGTATTATTAAAGTTTTGGGATGTTTTCAAAAATTCATTCTGTATTGGATCTATTTTTATTTCACCCGGTTGCTTGTTGTAATTATTAGAGTTGTAAATGCAGAAGGATTCTATTATTTTGAGGTTGGTAATATTGTTGATATTTCTAATGGGATTTATTACATTTTGAATGTTCTGCGATGATTGGTTAGTGCTGAATTTGTGCAGTCTTTTCTTAAATCCAATCTGTGCTGATATTTTCTTCTTGTTAAATCGGTTGTCTCCCCTATGTATATTTTGTTACACATTTTATAAGGAATATGGTATACACAATGTTTTGAGAGAAAGTGACAAATTTAACCCCTTCCCCGATGTTCACAAGTATATGCTTCTCAATAAAATTAAAAACATAAAGCAGGAAATAAAATCAACATTTAGAATTGTCTTCAAAAATTTAAAAGATTTCCAATCTCGTTGGTATTCCAAATTTCCGAATACCTTACGCATTTTACTAATTTGATCAACTTAGCACATATAATAACAAAAGAATATACGACGAATAAGGAAAACAAACTCGACAGAAAGTTTAATCAGATTTTCAATAACAGCATATGGTTTAAAGCCTCTGATCCCTCAAAAATCATCAATACATCATCGTACTTACTAAATATATAGGAAAAAGTCATCCTCGGTTACGGTTTATCATTTTCAATAAACAACTCCGATCCCTGGCTCAAGTTCACACAAGATTTTCATAATTGGGAAAAATTTGGAACTTTCTCACTGTAACATCATCAATGTGGGGTTTGCATCTTTGCCCAGGTGGGCTACAACCACTTTCCCCCTCACAAGCCACTGCCATTCACACTCCTATTATACCTTTCTTCTTAGACTGCCAAACCCATTTCTCACTCAGAGAGATTCCTTTACTGACTCAATCCACTTTTTTCTTCCGGTCTCCCAGCTTAGGTGATTCCCACCACTCACCACTATACATCAGTTTAACCAACCAACTATCATCTATCCCTTTCCACATGACCAAGCTATCTCAACGTACTTTCATTTATTCTCTCATCATTTTTACCCTTTCTTCACACTACCCCACAGCTCTCTAATACGTTCATTCCCAATTTTATCCAATTCTTCTCACACTAACACCCCTAAGATTGTCCATCTGAACACGTGTGCTTTAGATCAATACCTCTTATTCCAGACCATAGTCTCCACACTACTATACATTAACACAGGTAACAACATACCCTCATGCAAGACCTAGCGCACTCAAGACTTAGTCATTTACATCCACCGAACGATTTAATTGCACCAGCCACCTTTCCTGCCATTTCACAACTTTCCTATTACACTCTGCATCATCCAATTCTGCTTTTGATCCAACATTTATCTTAAATATTTAAACTCAGACACTTTCTCCAGCTTTCACACTAAGGACTGTCCTCACTTACAGCCATAACCATGTACTCTTATACGTTTTACTTTCAGACACCTTCTTTTTACAAACCCTTCCCTTCTCTCTACCGATACTCTCAAACTCTCTTCAGATTCGCCACACAAAACCAAATCATCCGCATATAAAAGGTAGGGCACCCTCCACTCTCTTCCATTCTCCATCATTCTAACACCATTTCCTGCCACCCCCACCTCTTAATTCTTTCCTAACCCCATCCATATACAAATTGAATAACCAAAAAGACATAAATCCCTGCCTCACTCCGCTATTAATATTAAAACAATCACTTTCAACTCCATTTATTCTTACACACTCTTCACTATCGTCATACAAACTTTTGATTCCATTCAGAAGCTTACCACCAGCATCATATATGACTATCACCTGCCATAGAGCTTCCCTATTAATCCTTCGGACTCCTGTTGCAAATCCATAAAACCTAAATACAATTTATTCTTCTCCTCCCTCTTTCCCAATCATTTGTTTCAACGTAAAGATTGGATCCACACATCCTCTACTATTACTAAGCGCACCTTGTTCTTCACCAGTGGTCAGCTGGTCACTCACGCACTCTTTCAGACCAAAAATACCAGCATATATATATTCCCTACAACACTCAATAAACTAATTTCCTTATAATACCTACAGCTACCTTATCCCACCTACCCTTATATAAGAGTACTATTATTGCTCTCCTCCAATCCCTCGGAACTATGCCCTTCATAAACGCTTTGTTACACAACTTCCAAATCCAATCAATCACCATCTCGCATATATACTTTTACTGGATTGACGACAAAATTTTATTCTTTCATTCCTCATATTTTTAAAATCAACTTAATTAAAACTTTTTGACAGGTGATAAAAAGGGGATACGTTAATTTTACAGAACTAGATTTCCTGAAAACATTATTTCTGAAGAATGGGTTCCCAGAATTTATAATTGACTCAACTTTCGAAAATTACTTTCAGCAAAATTTAAAGACAAATCCCAGGCTAAATTAACAGCTCCTAAGGATATTTTGTATAAGAGGTTGCCTTTTCTGGGGAAAATCAGTTACGAAATTCGACGTAAAATTGACGTGGTTTTAAAAACAAACTTTACACAGTTTAAATTTAGATTTAGATTTTCGAGTGAAAACAAAATTGGGAAATATTTTAAATTTAAAGATAAACTCCCTTTACCTTTATGTTCATCAGTATTATATAATTACAAGTGCGGTGACTGCGATGCCACAAACATAGGAAAGACAATACGAAGCCTTTCCATACGTATTGATGAGCATAAAGGTATTTCATTTAGAACTCTAGACCATTTACATCACCCCCTTCTATTCAGCTATAAATGTTCATTCTCTTCAGGAAAACGACCATATACAGGATACGAATTTTGGAATATTAGCCCAAAATGAGGAACCCGATCTTCAGTTGTTAGAATTCTTGTATATTTGGCATCTCAAACCGACCTTAAATGAAAATCCAAATTTTAGCAGTCTTTTTAATACTGAAGTGAGATTTTGTTTAAATCATGAACTCTTAACCACATAATATTGTAATCATTAATTTATCTGTATGGTTTATTTATTTCAACTTAATATTATTTTAACTTTTATTTAATTTTATATCAATATTTTGTTTAAAATTTAATAATTCGATGTCGATTAACTAAAAATGGAAGTAAATGTGATAAAGCTTCAAGATTTGGCACTGAACGTCATCTTCGAAAGACCAACCATTCTAGATGCGTTTAATGGTTCGGATTCGAAAAGATCACTGTATATATGCTGTATACATATATATATATATATATATTTATCTTTATATATATGTATATAGCAATATATATATATATATATATATATATATATATATATATATACTGTATATATATATATATGTAGTATGTAATAGCATAATATGCTAACAATAATAATAATAATAATAATAATATAATAATAATATATAATGTATATAATATATATGCTATTTAATAATAATAATAATATATATATAATATATATATAATAATAATAATAATAATAATAATAATAATAATAATATATATGTAATATAGTAACTCTTTCTTAGCTAATAATATAATATAATATGTTTATATATAATAATATAATTTATATAATAATAATAATAATAATAATATGTATAATAATATAATATATGTTTATATATATAATATGTAATAATAATAATAATATGTAATAATAATAATATAATAATATGTATATATATAATATTAATATGTATATGTATATAATAATATGCTATAATAATAATAATAATAATAATAATAATAATAGTAATAACAACTATTAATATATAATAATAATAATATTAATAATAATAATAATAATAATAATAATAATAATAATAATAATAATAATAATAATAATAATATATATATATAATGACACTTATATTCGTAAATGGAAATGATAAAAGAAATAATAATGACAATACGTAGAAAAATGATAAAAAAAAAATATTGGCAAGTTAAAAATGCCAAAAATAATTCTTGCAAGTACTTTGCAAATTTTCAAAGCTGGGGTTGCAAGTACAGAGTACAAGTACACTGGTTTTGGAAACTGCAAGTACAAGTACTCCAAAAATGTACTTAAGTCCAAGTACAAGTACTTGTAATTGAACCCAAGCCTGGTATACACATTGTTTTGAGAGATGATTGGTTGTGTGTTTAGGGGTGCGGAGTGTGTTTTTTGATGTAATGTTGTTATAGGGGATGATGGTGATGTTTTTGGATGAAGGTTTTTAATATTGTGTAGTGGCATATAGGGTACCAGTAAATATGTGGCAGCAGGAGGAGGTTTGATTGTGGAGATCACTGTTGCAGTATTATACTATCCATAGAAAACCTCCTCACCCAACTACGTCCATTGGCTTTCCATTCACAAAAATTTAAAACTCGCTATATTATCTTTCCCTTTACATGCAGAGCATTTCGCATCTGCTCACCCTCTTCTATAAAGGAACACAATACATACACAAAGTTTTTAATTCTCTATTATATCCCAATTATTTTATCACACAGGTATAAAAATGCATCAAAAATCCTACAACAGTGATTCCACAATCAAACCTGCTACTACATATTTACCTGTACCCTATATGCACTACATAATATTAAACCTTCATCTCCAAAAATATCACTTAAAAATACATCCCCTCTAATGACATTACATTAAAGAGAGCACAGTCCGCCCCCTAAACACACAACCATGTCTCAAGCTGATGTTGCTTTCCATTCACATATGTAGCAAAACATACATAGGGGAGACATCTGATTTTACAAGAAGAAAATATCAACACGGCATGGATTTAAGAAAAGTCTGTACAAATTCCGCACTAACCAATCATCGCAGAACATTCAACCACTCCATCAATATAAATGTAATAAATCCTATTAGAAATATCAACAATAGTACCAACCGTAAAATAATAGAATCTTTCTGCATTTACAACTCTAATAATTACAACAAGCAACCGTGTGAAATAAAAATAGATCCAATACAGAATGAATTTTTGAAAACATCCCAATACTTTAATAATACCATCAAAAAAATGAACTACCAACTAGAATAAATATCACAACAAGATGAACCTTAAACTCCTTCATTCCTTTTGCCTGAAGAGGTCTCGAAATGAGACGAAAGCTAGCTAACCTAAAGATTTAATTAATTATTTTGAAACTCTATATATATATAAATTTTTATATTTCCTAAATATCTTTAAAAACTTCATCAATACCCATGGTTCATATATATATATATATATATATATATATATATATATATATATATATATATATATATATATATATATATATATATATATTTTCATATAGTTTTTACTATAATAATATATATATCTATACATACTATATAAATCTGAATATAGGTCTGGAAGTTTTTACTCTGCTTCGTCAGGAGTTCAGACGTTGGACTCCGCGTTGCTGAGTTAACAGCAACCGGCGGATGCTCCAACCACTAGGCCATCCACGTCCCCAAAGAACGCTTCAAACGTAGTTTTTAAAGCACCCGGTTTTCTCATCCCATAAATGCTGAGTACTCAAAGGCCTGATATATATGATTCGACCGTCGTCGAATGTGGTCGCAGTGGAACCAGAAGGGAAGCAAAAAACAGTAAGGCCAGAAGGAAGAGAGATTGGAAAGAAGAAGGAAAGCCTGAAATTTTATTTTGAAAAGAAGAACATCTGAAGTCTATTCTAGAAGTGGTCTGAATATATTTTCAGAAGAGAGATTGCCTTTGGTTAAATTTAATGATAACATTTTTGAAGGAACGGTATAGATTTTTATCATTCGTACTTTTAAAAATCAGGGTTCACACTAGAGAAGTTGCAAAATTTTTAATTTATGTCTTTTGGTAATTTTAGAAAATTAAAAGAAAAATGAAATAATAAATAATAAATTTGAAATATTAAATTGCAGGAGGTGAAGCTGCATTTCTCAAAGCGGTCGATTCATATGAAGTAAATTATAAAAATTTTCTTCCTCTGGTGGCAAGGGGCTGAAAATCCACTTCTGTCATATCCATATTGTTCTTTTCGTTAATGGTGGTGATATTTTTTAGTATTTATCACCCACCAACACTACCTTGCAACCATGCTGGAAATGGTGATATGTATAAATAAATAAAATATATATATATATATATATATATCTATATGCAAATATATATATATAATAATAGTATGTAATAATGTAATAGCAACTAATAATATAATATAACTTAATATAACCAACTAACTAACTATTCTATTGTAATATGATTGTAATATGTATAGTAATAATATACCATGTAATATATACATATTAATAATAATAATAATATACATAATAATAATAATATATATATATATATATAATAATAATATATATATAATAATATAATAATAATAATAATAATAATAATAATAAATACTTGCATTAATAATAAAGGTGTAATAATAATATATATAATAATATGTAGCAATAATAATAATAATAATAATATGTAATAATATTGTAATAATAACCTTGTATGTATATAATAATATAATGTGTACATAATAATAATATTGCACGTATAATAATATGTAATAATAATAATAATATTAATAATAATATATATGTATATATATATAATAATAATAATAATAATATATATATAATAATATACTGATAATAATAATAATAATATGTATGTATGTAATAATAATAATATATGTAATAATATGTAATAATAATAATATGTATAATAATAATAATTAATAATATAATAATAATACATATAGTTTGCAGATAATATACGATAACTCCAATAATATAATAATAATAATATGCTCAATAACATAATATAATATAATAATATATAATAATAATATATATATATATATATCAACAATAATAATAATAATATTAATATATATATATAATAATAATAATAATATTTACATAATAATCTCGCGCGATAATAATAATAATAATAATAATAATATATATAATAATAACATAATAATATATGTAATATATATAATAGCATATATCTTCTTCTTTGCTCTTCTTCTTTAACCCAATAATAATATAATAATAATATATATATAATATATATGCGATAATAATAATATATATATATATATGTATATATATAATAATAATACATGGCAATAACCAATAATAACAACAATTACTGATCCACTTTAAACTATATATGTAATATGTATATATAATTATATATTAATATATGCTCTTTTAATAATATATATATGAAAAGTTAATTAAAGAGAAAGAAACGTCCGTATTAGTGGACGTGTTCGAGAGGTGTTATTGAACAAATTCAACCATCCTTAATCGCTGACACATAAACTAAACTTGATCGACACGTGATTAATAAACGTCGAAAATTACTGAGAAACAAAACCAAAAAAAAGACTAAAAATACGACAAAGTTACTTCAAAACACAAAACACACGCACACACAAACACACATTTAATAAAAAAATGAAAAGGGAAAAAAGTATTTTCCTTTTCAATTTTTCTTCGCCACAACGATTTTTAAAGAAAATGACGATGAAGTTAACCTCACAATTTTGCAAAGTTTGAGAAAGCTGCGGGTATGGCGGCATCAAAATTATGATGGCAACATCAGCGCGGTTTCTGATGATTGTTGTTGGGTTATTTGAGTTTCTGATAGATTTTCAAACGATGTGTATTATCACACTTGAAAGGAGGGTTCTAATAACTTTATATATATATATAATAATAATAAATTAGATATATATATAAATATATATATATATATATATATATATATATATATATATATATATATATATATATATATATATATATATATATATATATAATAATAATATAATAATAACATAATAATAACATTATAGCATATAATATATATATATATTTATATATTATAATAATAATATATATAATATATATATATATGTAATATATATATATATGTATATATATATACATATATATGTAACTAATAATAATAATAATATGTATGTATATATATGTAGCATAATAATATATAATATGTATATGCATATGTAATATATATAACAATAATATATATATATCATATCATATCATATATATATAATATCTTCTTTAACTATAACTCTTCTATTTCTGCTGTATATATATATATATATATATATATATATTTATATGCTCATAATAACAATAATATATATATATATGAAGGTGATATTTGGTTTAAGGCCACAGCTATCGTCGATCCATGTCTCAAAGAAACTACAATAGCTACAGGGAGAAGGAATGCATTGTTGGAATCCTGGCAAAAATTTATTGCGGAAACTGTAAAAAACAAATCTCAAAAACACAATAGCTACAGCGAAATGGAATACATTTTTGGAATCCTTGTGAAATTTTTAGTCAGGAAAATGTAAAAAAAAAAAAAAAAAATAAATAAATAAAATAAATATTATTGGCTATTTTTTTAGGAGCAGGGACATAATATATATATATATATATATATATATATATATATATATATATATATATATATATATATATATATATATATATATCTCTCATACCATATATCTCTTTTTATATATCTATATATTATTTGTAAAGGTATTACACGGCAATGTGGGGCTCGAGCCGACGGGGAACACAGGGAGGGACGTTTCCATACTCCGTAGAGGAGAGGGGCGAGGAACACCACGACACCCAAATACCAAAAGAGCAGGGGTTCGGAGACCCTCCCAGGAGAAATTAGTCCTACCCATGTAGTTCCGGAAGGCCAGGCCGACTCTTGCACCATCGGTGCGTATACCCTTGGGGTATTCTTTAGTAAAAAAAAAAGAAGAGCAAAATTTAATAGAAAGTCTATTTATTTTGACGAGTAACCAATAAAAGTCTCTAAAATAGGCTCTCTAATCCCTATTACTATAATTATTAACAATACTTTTTTATTTTTATTTTTTACATTTTCCTATCTATAATTTTACCAGAATTCCAAAAATGTACATTCCTTTAATAACTTAATATAGTTCAGTTTTTTTACATTTCCGCACTAAAAATTGGACCAGTATTCCAGCAATGTATTCGCAATCCTGTGCTATTGTAGTTTTGAGATATGAGTTGTGGCTTTAAACCAAATTTCATCATATATATATATATATATATATATATATATATATAGAAATTAACTAAAGGTATATATATTTATACAACCATATATAAACTTACAAAATATGCTTTCTTTGCTATATATTTATTATTATAATATATGTATATATATATATATAACCTTATATATCAGAGGTGGGCACTTCCGCTCTTTAGTCCGCTAGTCCGCTAGTCCGCTCCGAGGGGACTACCAGGGACTAGCGGAGGTGCGGAGGTGCGGAGTCGCCAGGAAATTAGCGGACTTGCACGTGCGGATCAAAAAAAGTTTCCGCTCTTTGTTCCGCACCTTTTTAAAAAATGAAAATATAGTTTACTTATTAAGAATTCTTATTGGTTATAATAAAGAAATATAATTTTTATTTTAAGTTTATAACTAATTATACTTTTAGTCTAAGACTTATTGTTTTTAATAATTAAACTTCCAAAACCAATCTCAACCTCCTTAAAGGCACCATATATAATAAATAACATTTTAAATTGATTTTATAGACTGAATGGCTATTACCCTTGTCTATAACTTTAATTAGTTATATTATTACTATAATAACTAGGCAATATCTAAATCAATTCTGTTTAAAACCCAAGTGAAACGTATTTATGCAGTATATATATATATATATAATATATATATATAACATAATAATAATAATAATATAACCAATAATAATTAATAATAATGTAATAATAATAATAGCCCAACAATAATAATATATATAACAACAACCTTCTGCCAATATACCCTTTCTGTAATATATTTGGGTTTTGCGCAGAACTTTGGGTTATTCTTTTGTAATATGTAATAATAATATAATAATAATAATATGTAATAATAATAATAATAATATATATAATAATAATAATAATATATATATATAATAATAGCATAACTTAATAACCAATAACCATAGTAATATGTAATATGGCTATGGCTGTATGCCATGGCTGTAATATGTATATGCTTTAATAATAATATAATAATATATATGTATAATATATATATATATATATATATATATATATATATAATATAACTATATATATATATATATATATATATATATATATATATATATATATATGTATATATATAATATATATGTATTATAATAATAATAATAATAATAATAATAATAATAATAATAATATATATAATAATAATAATATTAATAATATGTATATATATATATATATATGTATATAATAATAATAATATCAATAATATAATATATATATATATATATATATATAATATAATATATAATAATAATAATAATAATAATAATAATAATAACTTAATAATAATAATATATAGCATAATAATATATATAATAACATAATAATAATAACCAATAATATACATAACTATCGCTCCTACATTTCAGCCTCCTTTCCTTTCCTTCAGCCCTTCATGTATATGTAATAATAATAATAATAATATGCATTAATAATAATAATAATATATATTGTAATAATAATATATATATATATGTATATAATAATAATATATATATATAATAATATAATAATAATAATAATAATAATAATATGTATATATATGTAATAATAACATAATAATAATAATAATAATAATAATATAATAATAATAATAATAATAATATACATGTATAATAATAATAATGTATAATAATAATAATAATAATAATAATAATAATATGTAATAATAATAATAATAATAATAATAATAATAATAATAATAATATTAATAAAATATTAATAATAATAATAATAATAATAATAATAATAATAATAATAATAATAATAATAATAATAATAATAATAATAATAATAATAATAATAATAATAATAATAATAATAATAATAATAATAATATCATATATAACATATATAATATAATAATAATAATATAATAACTTAATAATAATAATAATATGTATATATATCATAATATAATATATATAATAATATGTATATATAATAATAATAATAATAATATAAAAATAATTATTAAAATAATAATAATAAAAAAAATAATAATTTATATTTAATAATAATATAATAATAATAATAATAATAATAATAATAATATATGTAATAATAATTATGATAAGTAATATGTAAAAGCAGCATCAATATATAATAACATAGCATAACATAATAATATAATAATAATATGTAATGTGTGTGTGTATATGTAATAATAATAATAATAATAATAACCAACAACCAACCAATAATAATAATAATAACCAATAATAATAGCAATAACCAATAATAATATCTATAATATATAACCAACAGCAATAATAATATTATCGTATAATATGTATGTAATATAATATATATATATATATATATAGCTGGAGCTGATACGTAGCATTAGCATCGACTCTGCAGGAATCGAGGCTTTCATGGAATCTACTAAAGTCTTGGACGAAATAAACCTTCTTATGGGTGGACAGGGTGGTCAAAATATTTCAGAAGGGAGTCCATATTTGTACCACCCTGCCCTTGACCTTTTTTGACCTTTTTTGAGCCCAATTTTTTACCTGCCCTTGACCTTTTTTGACCTTCACTTTTTTGGGCCTTGACCTTTTTTGAGCCCAAATTTTACCTGCCCTTGACCTTGCTTGACCCTTTTGGGCCTTTACCTTTTTTCGACCAACCTTTGGTCTTCCATGGGTCATTTTGGCCCACACGGTATTTTCGGCAGCCCCTAATTTTTTTAAAATATTGGAATTAATTTTTGGGTTAATTTTGGAACTATTTTGCATTGCAAGAGCAGTTGGGAGCATTGTTTTTCAGCAATTAATTTTTGCAAGCCTTAGTAGAGAAGTGTTCGCAGCCAGCTGATTGCCAGTACAGAGCGACCAGTTGATTACCCTAATTCGTTGACCACTTTAGTCATTTCAGTGGATCAGTACTACAGCCACCTAATTAAAGTGCCTTAGCCACCACTGAAGGAAAGCCGTTGATGTATCCCTACCATTACCACAAATATTCTATTATGCCTTAACCTTGCCATATACCATGGGTCAATTTTGGCCCAAGGTAATTTTCGGCTGCCCTTTAGGGGCTTAGCCCTTTTGATGTCTTAACTTGTTTGACCATGATATTTCGGCATTGACCTTGCCATATGCCATGGGTCAATTTGACCCACTGTAATTTTGACCACCCCTTAGGGGCTTAGCCCTTTTTTGATTTTCGTTCCTAAATTGAACGCATGTATGGATCTTTCCTAACTACGAACACCTACACACACACACACACACACACACACACACACACACACACACCTAGCCTACACCTAGCCTACACCCATCCTCCATATAGCCTACACCCAGCCTTCACATAGCCTACACCCTGTATCTTCATAGCCCGAACGTGGCCTCCACCCATCCTTCACCTAGCCTACACCTACACCTAGATTCCACTCAGCCTTCACCTAGCCTACCTACACCTAGCCTCCACCCAGCCTTCATAGCCTACACCTACACCAACACCTACCTCCACCTAGCCTACACCTACATAGACTCCACCATCTTCACCTAGCCTACACCTAGATTCCACCCAGCCTGTACCTAGCCTACACCTACACTTAGTAGACTCCACCCAGCCTTCACCCAGCCTACCTACACCTACACTGGCCTCCACCAGCCTTCTCCTACCTACCTGGACTCACCCAACCTTCATAGGCGTACACTATACCTGGCCACTACGTGCCCATACAGCCTTGGTGGCTCAACTTTTTGGCGAGAGCCAGCATTACGACGTCATCTTTGGTAGGCATCCATATTGATGATTCCAGCTTTTTGATGACTCAAGATTGATGATGGTTTCAGCACGATGGTTCCCAACCACCGTAGAGTATCTGGTGATGTTCTATTAGTGTTCTATGAGTATTAGATGGGTGCCAGATGAGTGCCAGGTGAGTGCCAGTGAGTTACCAATGAGTGCCAATGAGTGCCAAGTGGGTGCCAATGAGTGCAAGTGAGTGCCACATAGTGCCACATAGTGCCAAGTAGGTATAGTTGCCAACTAGGTGCCACTTTTCAAGCCTTTCACAGCACTACCTCCCCCTGAAGGCCCCGGAATAGCCCCTAATAGCAAGATTGTCTACCCACATGTTATAAGGTATGAAATTCGATTAGTGTATATTACAAAGTTGCTAGGATGCTTTCTACTATGAGTTAGTATTTTCTACCATATAGCCTTTATATATATATATATATATATATATATATATATATATATATATGCCTCTTTCTATATATATATATATATATATATATATATACTGCTATATATATATATATATATAACCTTATATAAACACACACCTACACACATACACTATGACACTTATACACACATTCACTATGACCTTATAAACACTAGGACACTTATAAGCACTTACACTTGCCATAGACACTTACACATACACACTATAACACTTACATTAAACCATATACACTTATTCACACCCACACACAGATACACTTACACACTCACACGCGATATTTTGATGCCTCAACTTTGATGCCTCAACTTTGATGCCTCAGCATTGATGCCTCAGCATTAATGCCTCAACTTTAATGCCTCATCTTTGAAGGTTCTTCTTTGATGACTCATCTTTGATGCCGTCATCTTTGATACTATCTATATTGATGATTCATCTTTGATACATTTTCTAACCTTTTCTAGACTTTTCTATCCCACATCATAGAACAGAGCTA
>JABUQX010140331.1:0-7500 GCA_015478945.1 Trachelipus rathkii
ATTGAGTACTTCGTTCAGTTCAGGAAGGTGGGTGTTTAGCCGTTTTCGCATTATCGTGAAACGCTTTCGCGTTCGTGCCGCTTCACGGGATGAACCCTGAAACTGACAGAGATAGCACAGTGGGGTATGTCGCCGTAAGTGAAACTCATGGTGAATCTTAGCGACGGGCTTGCGCTAAAAGGTGAGGCGAGGCTTTCATTTTGATCTCGAAATTCTTCACCGCCAACTATTATGCTTCCGGTGTGCATGTTTGCGTAAACGCTCGTAGGGAGCGGTGGGGCTGATTGTATATATATATATATAACACAAAATATGATACAAAATAGAAATATGAAAAATTAAAAT
The DNA here is from genome assembly GCA_015478945.1 of Trachelipus rathkii. Taxonomy (NCBI): domain Eukaryota; kingdom Metazoa; phylum Arthropoda; class Malacostraca; order Isopoda; family Trachelipodidae; genus Trachelipus; species Trachelipus rathkii. The sequence continues at coordinate 346 of JABUQX010140331.1, forward strand.
AACATATATTACTAATAAATATAATTGAAGGAAGCACTGTTGAGTCGTTAATACTCTAGTCGTTAATAAGTTAGACTAATAATTGCTTGCTCACTTGCTTATTTCCTGCTACACCTAAAGAGAGCGCAGAACATCCGTTATGACTCACCATTCCGTCCTCTTGACTACTACGACCACTTTAATTTTCTCGAATAATAGTTATGCATAATTATAGATGAACATTATTGTTCCTTTAACATTTGAAATAACTCTCTGAAGAGAAGAAGAACATGAGATTAAATTTTAAAAATGCTTTAAAATTTAGAAATTTTCCATAATTATTAAACTGAATTTAGCTATATTAGTAAAGGGAGATTATATTAAAGTAACAGATTTCCTTTTTCTTAATTATAGACTCTCTCATCTAAACAGAACCCCTTGTTACTGATATTTATATATATATATATATATATATATATATGTATATATATATATATATATATATATATATATATATATATATATATATATATATATATATATATATATATATATATATATATATATATATATATATATATATATATATATATATATCAGGGGCGAATCCTTATTGTTTGTTTAGCATGCGGCACATGCTTAAGGGATTTAAAAAAATATATATTTTGATGTTTGTATACTGTGATTTGAAAATAAAGATGTCGATAATTCTTCTTCTTCTTCTTCTTCTTCTAGAGCTTCTATTAGCAATAAATTCAAATTTATATTTATTTCCGATCAACGAAAATTTCGATAGTCAATACGATGCTTGCGGTATCGAGCATACCTGCCCAGCCTGAGGTGTTTAACATGGTAAAGGGTGATTGCATCAAACAAAGATGAACATCAATCTTATATAGATGCAATGATTGCATCAAACAAAGACGACACACAAAATCTTATGATGCAATGATTGCATCAAACAAAGATGAACACCAATCTTATATAGAATGATTGCATCAAATAGAAGATGAACAAAAATCTTATACATATGCAAAGCTTGCAAGAACTTAATAGCAAGCAAATACTAATGCAATGATTGCATCAAACAAAGATGAACACCAATCTTATATAGATGCAATGATTGCATCAAACAAAGATGAACATCAATCTTATATAGATGCAATGATTGCATCACACAAAGACGAACATCAATCTTATATAGATGCAATGATTGCATCAAACAAAGATAAACACCAATCTTATATAGATGCAATGATTGCATCAAACAAAGATGAACATCAATCTTATATAGATGCAATGATTGCATCAAACAAAGATAAACACCAATCTTATATAGATGCAATGATTGCATCAAACAAAGATGAACATCAATCTTATATAGATGCAATGATTGCATCAAACAAAGATGAACATCAATCTTATATAAATGCAATGATTGAATCAAACAAAGATAAACACCAATCTTATATAGATGCAATGATTGCATCAAACAAAGATGAACATCAATCTTATATAGATGCAATGATTGCATCAAACAAAGATAAACACCAATCTTATATAGATGCAATGATTGCATCACACAAAGACGAACATCAATCTTATATAGATGCAATGATTGCATCAAACAAAGATGAACATCAATCTTATATAAATGCAATGATTGAATGGCCGCGAAAGAACGTTTGAAGAAATCTTATATAGATGCAGATCGGGTTGCATCGAACAAAGATGAACATCAATCTTATATAAATGCAATGATTGAATCAAACAAAGATAAACACCAATCTTATATAGATGCAATGATTGCATCACACAAAGACGAACATCAATCTTATATAGATGCAATGATTGCATCAAACAAAGATGTACATCTTTCTCGTAGAGGCTTTTGTTGTGCAGAAGATTGTGCCGATTAGAGTGATGATTTAACTTCAATTATTAAAATTAATCTTAATTTCCTCTGACTCAAATAAAGATTCGACCAAGAACAAAACTTGATACCATTAACCCTTTGCAGCATCGCTGATAGCTATTTAAAATAGAAAAGATAGTGCAAGTTGGGATCTTTGTCATGTAACTATAAAATTGAAAAAATTCATGATAAAAGGTCATTTATAAACTGAAAAAATTAAGAAATGACCAAAATCTTGATGAACATAATATTTTATTTTGCCACTTTGCCTCGGAACCATTTTAAACATCTTATGTTGCCGCGGACCACCAAATTTTAAGATTTAGCGTTTTACCCATTATAGATACAGATATTTTACAAGATTACAAAAATGCTTAAAAAGCTTCAATTATGAAAAAATAAAACTTTAATCCCTAGAAAACGAAATTAGACTTTTCTAATATACAAATATTTATTGAAGTCTTTATGAAAAAACAAATTTTAAAAAATCAGTGAAGGAAAATTAAAACTTTTTCCTATATTTCTTTTCCCATCATGCTCTCTTTCATTCATTTATACTTTCTTTCTATTTCAACTGCAAAATATAAAAAAATAAAATATAAAAATCTTCGTGAACCCACTTCGAAGATATCATGGTTGCCAGTGGCATGTAAGAACAGCTGCAATAGAACGATCATATCTCTCTCTCTCTCTCTCTCTCTCTCTCTCTCTCTCTCTCTCTCTCTCTCTCTCTCTCTCTCTCTCTCTCTCTCTCTCTCTCTCTCTCTCTCTCTCTCTCTCTCTCTCTCTCTCTCTCTCTCTCTCTCTCTCTCTCTCTCTCTCTCTCATATATATATATATATATATATATATATATATAATAATAATATATATATATATGTATATATATATATATGTATGTAATGGGAATATTTTTGGGAGGAGAGATGGTGTATGGATTTTGTGAAGTGCTAATGGAAAGATTGATTCATTTTTTCCCAGAGAATGTATTTAGATGATGCAGTTTGAGAGTTAGACGTAAATATGTTCTCCTTTTCCCTCTCAGAGTTAGAGAGGAGTCTCTAATACGATTTTGCTAGCAATCGGGTTTGTGGGACACTCGTGTGCTTCTTAAGCGTTAGCGTTATAAGAATATTAGAAATCCTTAAGCATGTTGAATTATTCCGATATGTCATATATATATATATATATATATATATATATATATATATATATATATATATATATATATATATATATATATATATATATATATATATATATATATATATATATATATATCATATTTGTACTGATCTTCCGATGGATTGCCTTTTCTGAGGTGCAGAATATCCTTTTTGATTTCCTAATCTGAAAAAGTTCACCAGAGCTTAAACAATTTTCACATCAACGCTGTAGCACACTCTAGCTATCATATCTCACCAGAGCGTGCAGGTCAGCAGCATGAGATTGAAAAAGGGAAAAAAATTCAACGAATATTAGAGGTCGGTCAACAATGAGCACACTACGAATTGGTGTGCGTCCCGTATTTCCTTAGAAAAATGTCAATCGCACGTTATATAGTTTTGTCTTGCATATCTTCCAACATTCGCATCCGAGAGATGTCTTGATGCGACTCAAATTTTGGCAGTGGATAGACTAATAGGTAGACAGTATTAAAGCTAAACGTACTGTCCACCTAAGGAGCAACCCTTCTTACCCTTCACGGCACCAATAACAGTGGAAATAGTCAAATAGTCAATATTGGAGTGAAGATAAATTAGCCTTTAATTGCAGTAACTACTTTCTAACATCCCTTTGAATAAATCTGTGAAGACGCATCATCGAAAATAACTTAAATGGTCCCATTATCATCGACAATAGTTTAACAAGCAAGAAATACCTACAACTGCTGCAAGATGAATTGCCAGAACTTCTGGAGGATATTCCATTCGTGATAAGGAGGGGATTTAATATCAACATGGTGGATCTACGCCGAATACTGGTAGTATAATCACTCATTAAGTGAATCAAACTTTCACAGGGCAATGGTTGGTCGAGGTAGTCCTAACCAATGATCCCCAAGGGACTTCTGGCTTATATCCATTAGATTAGAGTTTATAGGGATGGTTAAAGAGAACATTAACCAAACAAATTCCTCCCATTTTGGATGCCGTTCGGATCCTTTTATAAACGAACAATAAGCCACGAACTGTAAAGTGTATTGAGGTTCACGATACAATTTTAGAACCTTTATTATGAACATAATATATGTATCATTCATTATTGTTGTATTGTTATAACAAAATTCAAAAGACTAACTTTGAAGCTACTGAGAATAATAACAATGTTCAAATAAATTTATTTATTACGAAGACTCATTCTATCTTCGCTGAAACTATTTCCCTCTCCTTCTGACTTGAAATATATATATATATATATATATATATATATATATATATATATATATGTATATATATATATATATATATATATATACTATATATATATATATATATATATATATATATATATATATATATATATATAGGCTATTTATAAGTGGTTGACTCCAGGGCGAAATCAAAATAATTAGTATCGTTATTTTAATAATTTTAGGGTAAATACATTAAATTTTTGGGTAACCTAACCTAATCTAACCTAACCTAACCTAACATAACCTAACTTAACCTAACCTAACCAAACTTAACCTAAATTAACCTAACCTAATATTAACGGAGTCAACCACTTATAAATGTCATATATATATATATATATATATATATATATATATATATATATATATATATATATATATATATATATATATATCTTTCTACATGAAATATATATATATATATATATATATATATATATATATATGCCTCTGTGTGTGTTATTGGTGTGTAAATATGTACGCGTATAACTCTCGCATACTGGAATGAATGTCCCCATCCTTTCTATCCTTTCTCTCTCTTTCTCTTATCTCTTTCACTATATATACATATATATAAATATATATATATATATATATATATATATATATATATATATATATATATATATATATATATATATATATATATATATATATATATATATATATATTTATATATATATGTTTTAGCTATGTTAAGTGCATCCGCATTCATCCGCATCCGCATCCCGCATCCTCCTTAACGGCATACGCATCCTTCCACTCCACCTCCATTCTCTCTCTCTCTCTCTCTCTCTCTCTCTCTCTCTCTCTCTCTCTCTCTCCTCCTGTCTCTCTATATATATATATATATGCTCCTCATATATATATATATATGTATGCTTTCTTTCTATATATATATGTATGTATGTATGTATGTATGTGTATGCATTGTCTCTCCTCTCATATATATATATATATCTCTCATAATATATATGTAATATATGTAATATGTATGTATGTATGTATGTAATAATGTGTGTGTGTATGTATGTGTGTGTGTGTGTGTAATGTGTGTGTGTGTAATATGTGTATGTGGTAATAATAATAATAATATGTATGTTGTATGTGTGTATGTTATGTATGTGTGTGTGTGTATGTGTAATGTGTGTAATATGTAATAATGTGTGTGAGTATGTAATAATAATAATAATAATAATGTGTGTGTGTAATAATATGTTTTTTGATTCAGGCTTCAGAGGTGGGCGTCCGCGTCTGTGGGTTCGCGTCCGCGTCCTCCTTTAGGATCCGTTCGTCCGCCAGACGGGATCCAGGTTTTGACATCCGGGTCCATTAATATGTATATATATATATATATATTAGAGTTATGGAGACGTTGGAAGGCGGGTGGATGGTATTCCTACCCGAGTTTTGAGCTGTAGCACACTCTAGCTATCATATCTCATCAGAGCGTGCAGGTCAGCAACATGAGATTGAAAAAGGAAAAAAAATTTCCAAATATTAGAGGTCGGTCGAACAATGAACCACTACGAATTAGTTATTGCGTCCCGAATTTCCTTAGAAAAATACGTTATATCGTTTTGTCTTGCATATCTTCCAACATTCGTATCCGAGAAAGATGTCTTGATGCGACTCAAATTTTGGCAGTGGATAGATTAATAGGTAGACAGTATTAAAGCTAAACGTACTGTTCACCTAAGGAGCAACCCTTACTCTTCACGGCACCAATAACAGTGGAAATAGTCAAATAGCTATTTGTAACACAAAAAATGTTTGTTCTGATTTTTCTTTTGTTTTTTATTCCGTTTTTATGTAGATTCAAATATGTTTTAGTTTTCTCGACCGTTTTAGTGTTACGACGGCAGGAAGTATTTATTGGCATCCCATTTTGTATGGTGGTTACCGTTACTAAAAAAAATTTTTTTTTGGTTTCTTCTGATTTTTTTATTGTTTTTTATTCAGTTTCTTATGCAGATTTCAAATATGTTTTTAGTTTTTCTCTAGCATTGACCGTTTTTGTGTTACGACGGCAGGAAGTATTTATTGGCATCTCATTTTGTAAGGTGGTTACCACCGTTACAAGTGTTTTCTTCTGATTTTTTATTGTTTTTATTCAGTTTTTATGCAGATTCCAATGTTTTTAGTTTTTCTCTAGTATTTACCATTTTTTTGTGTTACGACGGCAGAAATTATTTATTGGCATCTTTTGTATGGTGGTTACCGTTACAAAAAAAAAAAAAAAAAAACAATTTTGTTTTTTTCTGATTTTTTGTTTTATTCAGTTTTATGCAGATTCAAATATGTTTTTAGTTTTTCTCTAGCATCGACCGTTTTTGTGTTATGATGGCAGAAAGTATTTAACCACAATACAAAATGAGAAGATGCCAATAAATACTTCATGCCGTCGTAAAACAAAAACGGTCGAGCTAAGAAAAACTAAAGCCTGTTAAATCTGCACTATAAATAAAAATGAGAAAGAAAGAAAATTTTTTTTTTTTTGTGTATTTCGAAATGAGATCTCGTCTGATAAACTTAAAGATCTTTATCTGTAAAGAAATAAAAATCAATAAAAAAATCAGAAGAAACAAAAAAAAATCTTTTTTTGTTACATTGTGATATTGGAGTGAAGATAAATTAGCCTTTAATAACAGTAGCTACTTTCTAACATCCCTTTGAATAAATATGTGATGACACATCATCGAAAATAACTTAAATGGTCCCATTATCATTTACAATAGCTTAACAAGCAAGAAATACTTACAATTGCTGCAAGATGAATAACCAGAACTTCTGGAGGATATTCCATTCGTGATACGGAGGGTATTCTAATATCAACATGGTGGAT
>JABUQX010140332.1:0-2500 GCA_015478945.1 Trachelipus rathkii
GGTGTACGCGTTCGGATCAATTGGGTGTTTAACCGTTTTGTAAGTTAAAGAGTAAAAGGGCAGAAATATTACTTTCAAAAGTTGTTCTTCATGCCTTTGAAAGAAAATAAATACTTTCAGGAAGATTTGGAATATTATTATTATTATTATTATTATTATTATTATTATTATTATTATTATTATTATTATTATTATTATTATTATTATTATTATTATTATTATTATTATTATTATTATTATTATTATTATTATTATTATTATTATTATTATTTTATTATTATTATTTTTATTTTTATTTTTATTTTTATTATTTTTTATTATTATTATTAATGTGTGTGTGTGTATTATTATTATTATTATTATTATTATTATTATTATTATTATTATTATTATTATTATTATTATTATTATTATTATTATTATTATTATTATTATTATTATTATTATGATTATTATTATTATTATTATGATTATTATTATTATTATTATTATTATTATTATTATTATTATTATTATTATTATTATTATTATTATTATTATTATTATTATTATTATTATTATTATTATTATTATTATTATTATTATTACTTATTATTTAAAATTCTGCTAAAAATTTCAGTGCCAAAAAATTGCCGAAGAACTTTACGATGTCGCTTCAAAGGAAGATCATCTTCAAATTAAACTACAGGTTAATTAATTCTGTCCATCTGTTTTTATTTGGTTAGCTTTATATACTGTGAATCTATGCCCATATATATATATATATATTTTTTTATATATATATAATCTATATATATATATATATATATATATATATATATATATATATATATATATATATATATATATATATATATATATATATATATATATACATATATATATATATATATATATATATATATATATATATATACAAATGTATATATAGATATATTTTCTATATATACTATATATATATATATATATATATATATATATATATATATATATATATATATATATATATATATATATATATATATATATATATATATATATATATATATATATATATATATATATATATATATATATATATATATATATAATTTGTATCCCCGAATATCTATCTAATGAATTGGGGGCTCATTAATTACCGTTGTAAGTTCTTTTTGGAAAATTGAGTTACCTTAGTATTTCCTTACCAAGTGTTACCTTCCCAATGCATTTGGAAATTCTGCCTCATGGTGGACGTGGTTTCGAATCCAAATGGGTGCAACCTCTTTGTTAGAATGTAAGAGAGAGAGAGAGAGAGAGAGAGAGAGAGAGAGAGAGAGAGAGAGAGAGAGAGAGAGAGAGAGAGAGAGATAATAGACTGTTCTGTTTTATGGCAGGGTTGAGTTTTTTGGATTTTTCGAGAAAAAAATCAATTTTGATTTTGATTTTGATTTTTTTGATTTTTTGATTTTTGAGAATCAGTGACGTCACATGAAATATAATTTGTAAGTAAACTTTTTTTAAGTTCAGTTAAGTATTATTTATTATTTTAACCTAGGCCTTTATCTGAGCTCAAAATCTTAAATAGGGCTTATAGTCTATACACAATGAAACAGCAACAATAAAGAATGTTATTTGTAATCATGATAATATATTACATCAGAAATAAAAGAAACCTGTTTGAAACATGATCTTTAGTTGACATTTTTATTATGTAGAAATTTGAAACAGAGTAGCCTTGCTATGATATTATTATTCTAATTTTATATTTCTATTGAAATTAAATCACTTAAATATAAAAAAAAATTAAAAAATATATATAAAAAATAAAATTATTAAAAAATCAAAAAAATCAATAATTTTTGGAGCAAAAAATCAAGTGAAAAAATCAGTTGAAAAAATCAATTGATTTTTTCCGTGCCATCCCTGGTTTTATGTGGTGGCTATGGTTTTAGTGTTGTGTATGTATTGAGATTAGTGTAATTCACAATGTCGTAAATTGTAATTAAATATTTAAGAAAATCTTCTACTGACGTCAATTTTTTTTTGTTCGTTCAGGTAGCCGGTAAGAGATTTGAACTCTCGCTCTCGCGAGAGGAATACTACGATCCTTAAGCTAGAAAAACTCGCTTTAATCCACTGAGCCACTCTGAACTCATATATATATAATATATATATATATATATATATATATATATATATATATATATATATATATATATATATATATATATATATATATATATATATATATATATATATATATATATATATATATATATATATATATATATATATATATATATCAGAGGCGAATTCTCATTGCTTGCTTATCATGCGCCGCATGCTTAAAGGAAAAATAAATGATGAAAGAAAATTTTGATTGTCAGTATACTGTGATTTGAGAATAAAGATGTCGATAATTATTCTTCTTCTAACGCTTCTATTAACAATAAATTGAAATTTATATTTAATTTGCATTTTCGAGCAGAAAACGAGAATAATAATTTCACTAGTCAAT
>JABUQX010140332.1:10000-15324 GCA_015478945.1 Trachelipus rathkii
CATACTAACCAAAATGAAAACTATTAAAATGAAAATGGGTGAAGATGATAAAACGTTTGGAAAAAAATACAAAAAATTCTAATAATAATGTTAAGAGGGCCCACCGACACTTCCACACACACACACACACACACACACACACACACACACACACACACACACACACACACACACCACAAAAAAAACAAAATATCAATAGTAAACACAAAGGCTGATTTAGTAGTCATTAATTAGATTATCAAATTGAACCATAAAATTTAGATTGTGTGAAGTTGGGGGCTTGAAGTGATATTAAGGGGATGGACGGAGATTGTGTATGAACAAAGACTCGATGATACGACCCTCTTTTATGGACTTAAAGAGTTTCAAAACTGAGAAGTTACAGTCTAGGATGGGGTGATCATGCTGGAATGTATGATCTCGAATAGCGGATGTTTCCGGGTTTGTGCATAGAAAAACTGTTCTGAATGTGACACCCTTATGCTTCGAGATTCTGATCAACAATTGAAGGGAAGTTTCCCCTATGTAGCAGGCGTGACAGTCTGCACAATGGTATTTATAGATGACCAGGAATCGAAGCAATTTTGGAATGCGTTTCTAAAGGTGAAAAACTGAGTCCACACTGAAGGGGTTAGACGAAATACGTCTGCATTCTATGTGTGGGTGGGCTGAATTAAGGATTCCTTTAAGAGATTTGGAAGGGCAGGAGTTTTAGGGCCTAGAAATGGAAGTTTGAGATAAATAGTAAGTTTAAGGACTGAGGGGTGGGGGGTTTTGGGGCGAAAGATGTCATCTAGGTAAGAGGTGAGAATACTGTCAAACAAATTGAGGGGGAACAAATTACCAACGAAAAAGTTTCTCAGATAGTAGATATCTGAGTGGAAACCGGTCCAATCTAAGCATCTCTTGTTGGCCCGGTCAATTACATAAATACTATTAAGTTTGAAACGTAGGGGAATTAAACTGAAGGTTTACGGTATGTCGAGGTGCGGAAGTCATTATTATTATGTTCGATAGTTACATCCAAAAAGGAAAGACGTTTTTTGATTTCTTGTTCCATGGTAAATTTAATATTTAAGTGTTTATTATTAAGATAATTCAAAAACTGAGAAGGGTGTGATTGGCCTTTGAATATAATGAAACAATCGTCGAGGTATCTACGGTAAAGTAAGGGTTTGAAGAGGGCCATATGGATTCACGATATGTGAGAAAAGCATTTGCAAAAGATGGGCATAGCGGTGTTCCCTTCGCCACGCCATCAATTTGTTGGTAGAGGGTATTGTTAAAGAGGAAAATGGTGTCTTTCGTGTCCAATTGGAAGAGTTTCTTGAAATGATTAGATTCGAAATTAAATTTAAGAAAGGGGTCTATGTTGGAAGGTAAATCATTATTAAAAATAGATTGTGTAATTATGTTAATAGTTTCAGCAACTGGGATGTTTATGTACAGGGATTCTATGTCAAAACTGGCCATGAAACACTGATCGAAAGATAAGCTTTTTAACTCATCAATGAGGTGGAGAGTGACTTTAATCGTGAAAGAGTTATTTGTTATGGTTTTGAGGTAAGGAATAAGAAATTTTGCGAGTTTGTAGGTTGGGGAGTTGATGGCCGATAAACTGGGACGGAGTGGTGTATTAGGTTTATGGATTTGGGAAGTCCATAAACTACTCGGACATTATTATCACCAGACCAGACATAGGTAGAGGTATTGTGGTTCTGGATAGGAATAGTTATATCGAAAAACTTGCTCATCTTATTTCTGATATTTCTAAATTTAAAATTCTCAACCCTGATCCATTTAAACACATTTTAGAAATTGAAACTAAAATGAACAATTTCATAAGGAGATTGAAATCTCTCAATCTCTGATCTCTGTATCTCTGGCACGATTCCGGGATCCATTTATGGACTTCCCAAAATCCATAAACCTAACACACCACTCCGTCCCATTTTATCGGCCATCAACTCTCCAACCTACAAACTCGCAAAATTTCTTATTCCTTACCTCAAAACCATTACAGATAAATCTTTCACGATTAAAGCCATCTTCCACTTCAATGATGAGTTAAAAAGCTTATCTTTCGACCAGTGTTTCATGGCTAGTTTTGACATAGAATCCCTGTACATAAACATCCCAGTTGCTGGAACTTTTAACATAACTTCACAATCTGTTTTAACAATGATTCACCCCCAACATAGACCCCTCTCTTAAATTCAATTTCGAATCTACTCATTTCAAGAAACTCTTACAATTGGCCACGGAAGACACCATTTCCTCTTTAACAATACCTTCTACCAACAAATTGATGGCATGGCGATGGGATCAAAGCTAGGACAATCTTTGGCAAATGCTTTTCTCACACATCATGAATTCATATGGCTGGAACAGTGCCCTCCGCTTCAAACCCTTACTTTACCGTAGATACATCGACGATCGTTTCATTATATTCAAAGACCAATCACACCCTTCTCAGTTTTTGAATGTCTTAACAATAAACACTTAAATATTAAATTCACCATAGAACAAGAAATCAACAAACGCCTTTCCTTTTTGGATGTAACTATCGAACATAATGCTAACGCCTTTCGCACCTCGAAATACCGTAAACCTTCCTCCACTATCCTTGGTCCAAACTTCTTCAGTTTCATTCCCCTACTTTTCAAACTTAATAGTATTTTATGTCTAATTGACCGGGCCTACAATATATGTTCAGATTGGACCGGTTTCCACTCAGAAATCTATTATCTGCCAAATTTTTTCGTTGGTAATTTGTTCCCCCTCCATTTGTTTGACAGAATTCTCACCTCTTACCTAGATGACATCTTTTGCCCCAAACCCCCCCCCCTCCGTCCTTAAACTTACCATTTATCTGTAACTTCCATTTCTAGACCCTAAAACTACAGACCTTACCAAATCTCTTAAAGGAATCCTTAATTCAGCCCGCCCATATATAGAATGCAGACGTATTTCGTCCAACCCCTTCAGTGTCGACTCAGTTTTTCACCTTTAGGAACGTATTCCAAAATTGCTTATATTCCTAATCATCTATAAATACCAGCGTGCAGACTGTCACGCCTGCTACATAGGGGAAACTTCCCTTCAATCATTGATCAGATACTCGAAGTATAAGTGTGTCTCATTCAGAATAGATTTTCCATGCACCAACCCTGAAACATCCGCTATTCGAGTTCAATCTAAATCTAAATTATATGCCTATCAAATTTTTAACAAGCAACCACCCAATTACCCAAGTTCAAATTTCTGTGCTCACTACATATATCTTGCTTCTTCTTGTGTGTGTGTGTGTGTGTGTGTGTGTGTGTGTGTGTGTGTGTGTGTGTGTGTGTGTGTGTGTGTGTGTGTGTGTGTGTGTGTGTTTGTGTGTGGAAGTGTCGGTGGGTCCTCTTAACATTATTATTAGACTTTTTTTGTATTTATATTTTGTCATCTTCATTTTTCATTTTTCATTTTTCATTTTTATTTTATAGTTTTTAATTTTTTGTTGTTACGCTATTGGATTATTTTGTTTGTAGCACATTTCCTCTTGCATGCCACTTGTCATTAACCATTTTGTCTTTAAACTTGTTCCCTTTTGCGTGTCTCACCATTTAATATAGTAGTATATAGCTTACATTTTTGTCACTATTTTTAATTTTTTTGATTATTTTTATTTTTTATTATATGTTTTTTTATATTTTTGATTTTTTATTTATTTAATTACTTTTTTTTATTCCTTGTTTTTCATCCTGTATATTATGCATAATATTTTGCATTATGTAAATTTAGCTTTAAACTTTGCTTGTTTTTAATTTTAGTTCACTGAAAATGGATAAATGTAATCGGAAACGTCTGTAATAAAATTGAGGATGTGATTGTCTTATCACTGAGAGAAAATTAACCTTTTAAGCTGTATTACTGGACGATTTACTCTCTCTCTCTCTCTCTCTCTCTCTCTCTCTCTCTCTCTCTCACCCTACTCTCTCTCTCTCTCTCATAATAATAATATGTATATGTATATGTATCTATAATAATATGTATGTATGTGTGTAATAATAATATGTATGTATAATATATATGTTTTTTTTTTTTTTTTGCATGCCATAGTCAAAGAATTTTATTTTTCAGGGAGACCATCACATGGAATAAAACCATAAAAAAACAATGCAAAATAAATGGAAGAAATAAACCCTTTCGAGCTCGCCACCTTGACGATCAAGTGGAGGCACAGACATGGGATTTAAATAAAGAGAAAGATTAGAATATAGCAGGGGAGAAAAAATAAAGAAAGGCAAGGAGTTCAAAACAGATCTTAATGGCTGGAAGAAGGAGAATTTTCTAACAGAGTAATTATGAGTCTCAATATTCCACCTATGTCATGAAGAACAAGAGCACCTCTTATGTGCAAGGAGCAACAAGTGGTGGAGAGGAGAATACGAGGAGTCCAATTCTCTCGAAAACACCACCGTTATGTCTATAGAAAAAGATAGAAGACACCAGCAATCAACCTGAAAGAAAAGATCAAAGAAGTCAAAATGCTCAGAGACGGATTCGCCCTCTGTAGCTTCAGCTCTGTCAAGGGAGGGTGAACCGGAACCCCCCAAATGTGGGAACAATATTCCATAAAGGGCAGATAAGACCTTTATATAACTGGAGCATCTGAGCAGAAGAAAAAAATTCCACACAATCTGAACAGAATTCCCAGCTTTTTGGGGCCATTTTGGCAACCGATGTGATGTGAGGTCTGCAAGACATTTCACTATTTATGTTTAGTCCTAGAATGTTTAGCATGGTGTTTGCGGGTAAGACATTAAGGGCCGTCCAAGGGAACATTCCTCTCCTCTCCTCTCTCTCTTTCCTCTCTCCTCAATACTCTTCACTATATATATGTATATATATATATATATATATGCTATATATATATATTATCAAACAAAATACTGAACTTTCTATCATCACTTATTACGTCCATACAAATATTTTAACCAAAAACTCTTTTTAACTTTGATGACCAAATTTATTCATAGTTTGTCTACGCTTTCTATTATTATTATTATTATTATTATTATTATTATTATTATTATTATTATTATTATTATTATTATTATTATTATTATTATTATTATTATTATTGAAATAGTGTTCGCTTACATTATTAATATTGTTATTATTATTGTTATTTGTTATTATTGTTATTATTATTGTTATTATTGTTATTATTACATTATTATTATTGTTATTGTTATTTATTATTATTATTGTGTTATTATTATTGTTATTTTTGAGAATGGTGAATCCGGAGTAAGATGACTCAGATGTATAGA
>JABUQX010140333.1:0-2500 GCA_015478945.1 Trachelipus rathkii
TATAAAATCTTTAAGGAAGGAAGAAGGTTCGGGGAAGTTAATGCGAGGAATTATAAATGTCGGCATCGTCGGCGTATTCAGAATAAGATTAGAGTAGAAAGGATGGAAGAGAATAAAATCATAAAGTGAAAGAATAAAGAAACTTTAAGTGAATCTAAAAGAAAATCTCGAAGAGATTATCTAAAGGGTCCGTCAGAAATATATTCGCGTAATATTATGAATTTGCTGTCGGGAGTTCGTCAGTCGGCGTCGAGAATAAAGGGGTCGAAGTTTATCGCGGGGTCACAAAGAAAAGATCCGGGCTCGGGTGTTGAGGACTGAGAGAATTAAGGCGCAGAAAATAAAGCGAAATGAAGAACCGAAGTAGTTCGGGAGGTTGGAAAGCAGAGGGAATGGAAAGATAAGATAAGGTCGACAAAGTCCTGAAGGATAAAGGAGGAAGAGGGTAGGGTGTTGGCGAGAGATGGAATGGAATGGAGGGAGGTGGGTGAGGGAGAGATGAGGGGAAGTGTGAATGAGTGAGGGCTGTACGTACCACTACCCGCTCAAGCGGGAAAAAGTGAAGGCAAAATAAATAAAATAAATAAATAAAATATATATATATATATATATATATATATATATATGCTATATATATATATGTATATATATGTATATATATATATGTATGTATGCTCGCTAAAGTTGTTCGTATATGTAACTGTGTATATGTATATGTATATATATATATATATATATTTATATGTATATACATATTTATATATATATATATATATATATATATATATATATATATATATATATATATATATATATATATATATATATATATATATATATATATATATATAATTTATACCAATGACTTAAATGAAAGGTTTCTAAGTTTGCAGATGATACCAAAGTAGCTACTTCAGTAAGGAATAATGATAGATGAACAAAGTTTCAAAATGATCTTGTTAAACTTCTTGTGTTAGCAAATTAGTGGAAAATGAATTTTAATTGTAAAAAGTGTAAGGTTCTTCACTTTGGTTACTCAAATAAAGATTTGACTAAGATATGAGGGAATTAGTTTGAGTCTGTGGACCAGGAAAAAGATTTGGGTGTGATTATAAGCAGTAATCTGAAAGTGGCTAATCAATGTTTGAAAACAAGAAGTAAAGCTAATAAGATGCTAAGTATAATAAATCTCAATGTCGTTTACAAGAACAAGGAAGTTATAAGTAAGCTGTATAATAGCTATGTTAGGCCAGTAATAGAGTATTGTACACAAGTTTGGGCCCCTTATTTAAGAAAAAACATAGATTTTCTGGAGAGAGTGCAACGTGGAACAACTAGAATGATTTCTGGGTTTGAGGGTATGAACTATGAGGAGAGGCTGAAGGAGTTAGTAATATTTACAGTAGAAATAGGATTTCTTATAAGGGGTATGATACAAGTCTATAAAATATTTACATCAATTGATAAAACCGAGATCAATAAATGAGGGGACAAGATAAAAAAAATTAAAAAGGCATGGTATTTTGATGTAAGAAAACATTCATTCTGAAATAGTGTTGTTAATTTTTGGAATTTATGAAAGGATTGCAACATTTAAGAAACGATTGGATAGGTTCATGGTTGGTTTGAGCATCATATAGTATATTTTGACTAAGCAGATTTGGCGAGTTCTTAGTTAGGTACTAGAATAAAATTGCATGTTGTAACTATGACAAACATATTAAAACTTGCAGTGTGGTTAGCATGTACCTTAACTATAGGTTTTACTTTTATTAGTAGCCTAGTTTGCATGGGCATAGGCAGGGGGGTGCGGGGGGGGGCACTTGACCCCCTAAATCTTGGCGAAATAAAAATTATTAACCTTATATGTTTGCCAGACGACGTTTTAAGGGTTTTAGTAGTAGAAAAACTGAAAAACATCAATCGATAGATAATGAAGTAGTAATTACTAATTGCTAACGTATTATATTATTTTTTCTAAAGTTTTAATGTTTTCGTTTTCATATTGGCTTAAAGTCAACTAACTTTGTGTTTTTATACAGCTGGATTCTTCTGACATTATTCTCCTCTAGAACTTTCAGTATGTCGATAGCATTTGGCGACTGCCAAAGCTGTTAAATCAATCTCGGAAGGCGTACCCGTTGATATTCAGCTGCAGACCAACACATTAAAAACAATTGCAGAAAATGAAAAAAAAATATTTTATCACAATTTTGAAGAATATAATTATATATATATATATATATATATATATATATATATATATATAATAATAACATATGTAATATATATATATATGCTCTTCACTATATATATATATATATATATATATATCACTCAACCTTTGCCCCCCCTAAATGAAATCCTGCCTACGCCCATGCTAGTTTGTGTATACTATGTAAGATATTGAAAAGCCCTAGGGTGCTGTATGAGTTTTGTATAAGCATGTTGGTGCATGATTGGGTCTATTTACTATAGCTGATTGGGACAATTTCGATAG
>JABUQX010140333.1:7500-17500 GCA_015478945.1 Trachelipus rathkii
CTATGAGAGTTTTCGATGAGGCCATTATTCTGTGGGGTATAGGCTGAGGTAAAGTTATGCCGGGGTTCTAACTCCTAACGCACACTCTTGAATAAATCCGACGTAAACTGTGTTCCCTTACCAAAAACGTAAGTTTCCACCACTCCAGCTATGGGTAGAAATTCTCTAGTAACTACCTCCACTATGGTAAAGGTTTCTATGTTTTTCAAGGGTAAAGCAAAGAGATAGCAAGAGAACCTATCAATAAATGTTAAAACGTACTTGTAGATTTTACATTGAGGCATTTTAAGAATGTCAATATGGACAACCAGAAATTTGGCCGATACTGACCTTTAAGATTCATATGGAGAGCTTATTTTGCGAAATTTTTAGACCTCTGACATTCATCACTACAAATTGCTTAACATAGTTAAGCATATTTTTTCCATACAAAGTGCTTTCTAAGGGATGCTAGAGTTTTCTTAACACCAAAATGCCCTCTATATCAGTCTTTTTCCACCTGTCTCCCTCTTTCTATATATATATATATATATATATATATATATATATATATATATATATATATATATATATATATATATATATATATATACTATATATATATATCTCACTCTCTCTCTGCCAACCCTATATATATATATATATTTATATTCTAGACTCTATAGAAAAATATATATATATATATATATATATATATATATATATATATATATATATATATATATATATATATATATATATATATATATATATATATGTATGGTGCCGCCAATAATTCTTGATGAGCTATGGGTGCCTTGAACCTAAAAAGTTTGAAAACCACTGCCCTAGAGAATAAGAATAAGAAATAACAGGAAGTATAAAGGCTTCTGGAACAAAGACACGTGGTGAAAGTGGATTAGATTTATCAACGACTAGGGAGACCAAGTCATTCTGATAATAATAGAGTCTCTTTGTAAGCTTAAGATCCCTATTTTCTTGGTTATTTAAACATTTCTGAAGTTGTACATGATTTTCTTGTGCTGCTTGCTGTTCTTTGTAGTCAATCTTGCACTGAAATAGCTTAAATACTTTATTGGCGGAATAATTGAAAATTGATGCAAGTGCATAACAGTCATCCTCTATTGAAGAGATCTGCTGGGGTAGAAAATCTGATGAAACCAAGACTTCATCGCAGGATACTTCTGTAATGACTTCTGGTTCAGATATCTAATCTCCTCCAAGTTGGAGAGAAGAGCTTCTGCTGAAACTATATTTACTTTTTCCGCATAAGTGGAAGGAGTGGGCAAATTCGATAGCCACTCAGTGGATCTCTGAGATGGATTTCTACTTAGAAAATCTGCTAGAATAGTTTCTTCTTGTTTAATATGATGTACAGTCAAATCATACTCAGACAAGAATGTTAGGTATTGCTGCTCCCTCGCTAGTCACCAAATTTGGAAAGTTTGGTCTAGCCTAACCAGCGGTAACAGTACTAATTTTTTTTCACTTCTATTTTAATATTTCAATTTTCTTTCCATACCTTATTTTATCACGGTACAAATAAAAGGATGTTCCGATTATTTATTTATTGTTGCATGTAATTTTGTTAATTTTATATTCATACAATAATTTTACAGAGATTATTCACTACACGTGTTATTACGGAAGCTCCGAAATCATTACTTTCTTTTTAATTCAAAAACAAGAGTTACCAACTTAGACCGTTTTCGTTTTTGTCATGTGTGCATACGCTCGGTAAGAAAAGCTTACCCAGTTTTAGCACGAATTTCGTGCATAAGCGAATGCGTTTCTCATAGAAGTCACTTTTTTACAAACATTTGGAATCAGCTGCTGTGATGGAGCACGTGGTTTTGGAATAAACAGAAATAAAAAAAAATAACAAATAGTTCATATTACAAATAACTAATAAACTATTGTGATGGAGTTTATCAATTTGGAAGAAATTAGATTTAAAGTCAATTTTATTGAATGCAACATTCATCAATTCAAACGGACCTACCACGCAGCCATCTTGTTTGTTTACATTTTTTTGTAAGAACGTGCTTAATTTCGGCAAGCACGGGAAATAACAACCTTACAGAATTAAGGAAATTCCATACGTTTGGTGAGCATTTTTCACGATTTTGCGCTAGTTTTGACAAAAACAAACGCAAACTCGAGCATTTCCTAAGTTTCGTAAGCACAAATTCAAAAACGAAAACGACTTTAACCAATTTTAGGTCTAATTAATTGCGCATTTAGCGCACTTTCAATATTTCGTAATTCTTAAGACGTATTCCCGTCAAGCATACAAAATCTATTATAAGCAAGAACATTCAAATGTGTTTGGACTCGTTACTGCAACTCATTTACTGCATAGTTAATTATTTTTTTTATATATATATTTATTTATTGGAACAAGATATGAATACAATAATACGTCAATGTGCTAGATTTTGAGATCAAATAATTAACTTGTATATTTGATAACCCAGCAATGAGTTCATGATAGATAATTGATACATTAGCTAACCTAACCTATAACCTAACCTAACCTAACCTAGCCTAACATAACCTAATCGCATGAAATAAGGTTAAAAGAAAGACTTCAAATTCCATTTTATTTAATTTTTCGAAGATGAGTTTTAAAGAAATAAAAACAGTGCTTCTTTTTTTTTCCTATCGAAAGTGTTAATTTAAGTGAACAAGTTTTGAATGATGGAAGACCTCAAAATTGCGATTAAAATTTTATTTTACAAGATGAACAATTATTTAATATTATTTTATAAAACTATTGTTCAATGTTTTTTTCCCTCATAAATGTAAACGGTAATGATAAGGATGTAAACATTTGTAGGCTAAAACTTTTACTGCAGATACTGAAAATATAAAATTTGTAATTTTTTTTTGAAATTGTTATGGATAAGATATTAATAGTGAATATATAATAATAAAAATAAACAAATGCTTTGCTTTCTAGATACTACCTATCATCATAGCAAAAGCGTTAAAAGAAAGGGAAATTTCAGAAAAAATATTTGAGATAACACAACTTGATGGTTGAGTGAATTCAGGATTAGGATATTTCTGAATTCACTCTATCATCAAGCTGAGTGAATGAGTAAATTCAGAAATAGCCTAATTATCCTGAATTTACTCAATCATCAGGCTGTGTTATCTCAAATAACACAGCTCGATGATTGAGTGAATTCATGAATAGTTTTTTTCTGAAATGATGTTTAATTTTAAAATACAAGTTATTACATAACATTGTTCATGCCTTTAAAATTTTTTAAAACAATTACATAAAATATATGAAAACTGCTAGGAAAAATGGTGGCTTATCATACGACTCGTTGTAAGGATTTGTAAAGCCTCCGTTGCCTAATTGATGAAATTTCTTTGACAAACGGCAGTATATAGTTTGTTTTTTTTTCAAGAGATCGTATTGGCTCTAATATTGTAGAATATAACAGCACAAATTGTACTAAGTTGACAAAGGCAGTAAGAAAAGTGATAAAGATTTTATATGATGATAAGCAACAATAGAAATTGAAAAGGCATTTATTTTAAATTTCAAAATATGAAACTTTTGTTCTATAACTAGTTATACAAATTATACAAATATAACCTGACAAATTTACTAGCCAATATCTTGACAAATCTGGTGTACTAGTAGATCCTGAATTTCCTTTTTATCATAGTTACACTGATTTACAGGAAGTTTCGATTTTGGAGGAAATTTTTTTTTTTGGAAAATTTACGAAATGGAAATTTGATATTTTCTTCATTTTTTATCCGTTCTTCATCAAATTTTTAGCAAAAGACGTAGTTGAAAAATTTCAAAAACTCTGGTTTGAAGTGATATTCCGTATCCCTAACCGTTTCTTTTATTAACCGTTTTATTAACAGTTTCCATTCAAGAATAACTTGAGTGTCAATATCTCGTAAAAATCTAACCCAGAGAGAAATGCTCTAAATAAATATTAAGATTTATCTCTCTTCTATCAATATCAAATTTATTCACTATTTTTCAGGATGAAGTTCAAAACTTTCATATCGAAAGTTAAAATATGCCCTAACTAATTTTTACTAATAATCCGATTCATATGAAATTTTCAGACTAGATGGAATTAAGCAAGTTACATATTTATTTTTTATTACATTTAACCATTATTTTTAACTTCTTTTTTTTATAAATTGGGAACCGCTTTCCTAGAGGTCAAGTAGTTAAATATACAAAAAAATGTTCTAAATAAAAAATGGGTTATTTTCCCAATTTTATCTTTTATCTACTTTAAAAATTTCATGTAGCGCGAAGGAGCAGAAAAAAAAGTTAGAACAAATTTTCAATTATTAAATTTTTCGAATTTTTCCAGAAAAAAAATCCAAAAAAAATCCAAATAGCATTCTTTTATTTTATTTTTTTTTATTTTTTTGCCTCTTTGATATTGTTTTAAATAAACAAACAAAATTTTTACTTAGAGAGTATCTGGGGTAGATATATATGTAATATGTATAGCAACAATAATAATAACATATATGTATTGTCATTCCATCCCTTCCATCCATTTCCTTTCATTCCCATCCATCCATTCCTTCCATTCCTGCTGGCCCCTATTCTTCCTCTCTCCTCTCTCTCTCTCTCTCTCTCTCTCCTCTCTCTCTCTCTCTCCTCTCTCTCTTTCTCTCTCTCTCTCTCTCTCTTTCATATATAATATTTATTCCATTTTTCTCCTTTTTATTATTTGTTTATAAAAAAAAAAAAAAATTTATATATAGAGAGATCTTGGGTAAATATATATATATATATATATAGAGAAATTTACTGTTAATATATATATGCAATATATATATATATATATATATATATATATATAAATATAAATTAATGAATTTATCAAGGCCAAATAGACAATGAAATATTGCTATACTTTTCTATATTTGAATCCATAAATGTAATAGTGACTTGAAAATGGTTAATTTTATTAAACATTGTATTGAAATTGATTAAGAGTTGAAAAATGAATTCAACTTGAAATTTTTGAATTGATTGAGTTGAATAAGGAATAAAAACTTGAATTTTTTTAAATTGATTAAAAGTTGAAATTCCTGAAATTGATTAAGAGACGAATGAATAATAAAATTTTGAAATTCTTAAATTCTTTGAATAAAATGTTGAAATTTTCGAAATTGAATAAGAGCTGAAAAATTAGCAAAACCTTGAAATTCTTGAAATTCTTGAAATTGTACTAAATGGATAAATTAGAAATTGTCTTGTGGAGTATGAATCCAAGACAGTTTGAAAGATTAATGTGATTATTAACTCTATTTCTCTAAAATTTAAATTTAAGGAAATTTATAATATAGAGAATTAACTTTGGGATAAAATGAGCTTAGGAATAAATTTTATTATGGAACGTTAATGAAGATTGAATGTATGAAAACTGGTAAAATGGAGTATTTGTTGAGAGTCTGATATGAATACATTTTCAAACAGACGTTGTCAATGTGCCAGATTATAAACTCATAAATTGTATTTGTATACTTAATAATTCAGCTATTATTATTATTAGTTATTATAATAGAAACTTAATGGGAACTGAATATAAAGACAAATAATATGGAGTAAATTAGAGTAAATGGAGTAAATTATTATAAATTTAGCCATGAACTACTAACTTGAGGTATTTTTTATTGTTTGGTTGGTGTGTTTTTTATATTTAAAGATGCAATTTTCTACTATGACAACATAAAGGATAAACACTAAATTCAATATTTATAAGACTATAAGGTAATTTTTTTTATGTTGAATGTTTGTCTTGAAGACTTGAACTGTTCTTAAGGCCATTAATAATTTCCATCAGTATTTTCTAAATAAACTTGATATGTCACCTTTCATAGTTCTTGTTTGAGGTATTATATAGTTTTCGGTGACCATAGAACATGATCCGCCCAAAGAAGTTTTCTTATTTGATTATCTAAAGATTCGTGATCAGAAGACTCAGCTTCTCTGAAAGTTCTCTCGCAAGTTTTCCTGTATTTAAGTAATTCTGTTATGAGACTTTTCATGTAAATTGGATTGCGACTGCCATGAAGAGTTGCTGCGTTATATGGGAAAGTCCTTAGCCAATCTCCACATTTTGACGGATGCTTATGCTGAGGACGCCCATCCTGACGAAATGGTAAAGGTTTTGCGATATTTTCAAGAGGCGAGTTCCATCCTAACCCTGTTGTGTAGTACCTGTTAGCTACTGTATAATCCATTATTAACTGACGTCTTAATCTTTGAAATGTAGAATTAATGGTGAGAGGAACATAGCTATCACGGCAAGTCTCCTCAGCTACAAAAACATTTGCTATATCTTCCTTCAAAGACGTGGCTGACTTTCTTCTTCTGGAACTTCGAGATGAAGAGATTTTTCTGTTAATGTTTCCTTCTGAACTACTAATGGAGCCAAACAAACTTGCTTTTGATGAAGATCGAACAGACTTTGAAGCTCGAAATTCATTCTTCCATCTTAAATATGTTACAGCTTGTTTATGGTTAACATCAGACGGGCATAAGTTCTCTTCAGAGCTGCTTGATTTACTTAGAGCGTCATCACAATCTTCACATATACTGGCCCTTTTATGCTTTCTGGAATATAGTTTATCTACAGAGAAAGATCCTTTGAGATTTGTACAACTTTCTTTATTATATAAAACACTTTCCCCTGTTATCTGATGGGAGCCTCCTATTCTTTGAGACACTTTTGGTGGTCCTACGAGATCAAACAGATGATGCAGTAGAGGCTTTTTGACTACACGATCCACGTCGCAATCGTAAGTTAATGAAGGGCATCTGTTAACTTCTAAAAGCCAAGGAGTTAAATTTTCATCAATCTGCAAACGAAATTGAATATTAATAAATATTCCACAAAGGAAATACTTTGAGTAGAATGATAGATTTTCCAATGTTACCTTACTAGATGCACTCTTTGAAAATTAATTAGCTAAAGATGTTCTAAGATGCCAATGTTTCTTATCATTATAACAAGAGAAAAATTCTTTAATCATAAATTGAAAATTTATTCTAATTTTTTTTTGGTTTTTACACTTTTTTTTTTTTTTTTTTTGCTAGAGCGATTTAGTTAAGAAACTCATTATATTTGTGACTAAAGTATTAGGGTTCAAGGGTAGGCAAAAATGATAATATGATTATATGATTAAACAATTATATGAATCCAGAAAAAAAATACCCAATCAAGGTTAGGATTTTAATTAACTATAACAAATTTTTAGCAATTGATAAAAAAAAAAAAAAAAGGTAATATGCAAAGCAAAATTAATAATTAAAAGTCAAAATTTTAAGTAATTTCAGAAAAAAAAATATCTATCTATTTTTTTTTAATTATAAAGAAGATTGAGTATTTATAATTTTTTTTATTATTATTAAAATAGCCATTACAAAGTTTTTAAAAACCATTTTATGAAACACACGAGCTTACCAAAATGTCAAATCCATATAACTCGAAACAGGTTCCATATTTTGATTGATCTGCACAAGCTACAAAAGTGTTGCTTATGTTGTTGTTGTTATTGTTGTTATAAGCTATTCGACTAACTTGAGAAAGCAGAGTCAGAGTGACAAGGACCTGGACTTTTTGCCATAAAAGCCAATCGTTCTGACCATTGGCTTTGAAATGCCTCCTCAACTGTCTTAAAGTCCACTTACAACCTAAAGAATGTAATAGTAAATAAATAAATAAATAAATAAATAAATAAATAAATAAATTCGATCCATAAAACTAATCTAAATAAAAAAATTATAGGCATTTTTATTCATTTCAAACTTATATTTAAAAGAGAAAGATTATTTAACAAGAGAACAATACAAGTAGACAGAAAGTTCCACAACGCACGAGGTAGAATAGACCTGTATGATATAATCCCCTCTATTTAGGACGAAAAGTTATAGAGTGCTGAAAATTCGGCCAAACTATTTTAATAATTATTTATTTTTTACAATATAATACAAATAATAACTATTTTTGTTTAATCTTAAAGAGGGTATAAGTCTGTTAAAGAAAATTACTTTTTTGAGTTCTTTAATCTAGAATTCTTGCTGATAAACTAAAATAAAAATACTATTGAATAAACTCTTATACCTAAACCTCATTTCCCCCGAATAATTTCAAAATGTACATTATAAAAATATATATTATTAACTTGTTAGTTGTTATGATTCTGTTAGGGGACATTCTACTGCCAGTGATAAACCACATTTCACCAGACTAACCCAACAAAAAATTGCCCTTTAATGAATTTGGAGAGATATCTGATCCTTTGTTTGGGTTTCAATTTTATTCTCAAATATAAATCTATTCCTTACCTGTGCCGACTCTATTCTTCTCTATTTTGTAATTTGGCGACATTTTGTTAATTGAGGTATTTGTCAAGTGACAAAAAGGATTGTCTAGGGTCTTAAGGCTATACTTTTCTGTCGCAAATCTGGAATGTGAGACATATATACATTTTGAACAGTTGGAAATATATAATTATCTTATATTTAAAATAAAGATTCAAAAATTTATGATGTAAAACATACCTAACAATGCCTTCAGAGTATATGTATATATTTAATGGAAGAAAGGATGTCACTAAAACGTAAAGTCTGATGTCACATTTGTATCCACCTATTAAAAGAGGATGTTCGATATATCTCTGAACAACTGCACTGCCACCATAAGATAATTCGTGTAGATTCTTTAAATAAAAATAAGAAAAAAATAATAGTTAGCTAAAAGTTTCAAGCTCTAAGAATTAGTTTTCGAGTGAAATAAACTTAAGTAATAGCTTAAAACCTTTTAATTATAAAAATTGCACTCTAAGAATTACTTCTGTATATTAGCACAGTATATATATTAGCAGTAGGTCAGATTGATAGGAATATTGTCGGGCAATTTTCTGATATGCCCTTTTATAATTGAAAATTAATTCATGTACTATTTACGACGTTTTCGAGCATAAAGTAATCCAGCAATATTTTAAAAACAAATATTAGTCATTTTCATTAAAAAAAAATTTCACCACGATAAATATTAAAAATATATATGACTTTAGAAATAAATTTTGATAAATACAAAGCAGTTTAAATATGTTTTTATTCTTTGGCGGGAAATTTTGACGGGAAAGGTACACTGCACACACGCACAAGATGGTCCGAAAATTATAACATTGGATTGAAGTACTAATAATATCTCTACTATGAAATTAGTTTCTTTCATACGCACTCTAAGAATTATTTATGTATATTAAGTTACTTTCATGTGCACATCTATTTTTTTTTATTTTATAAAAACATTTTCTGAGTCCGAGTTCATGTTTGTAAACAATGGATGCTTTCTGAAGTCATAGCGAGTTACAGTCATGTGCAAAGGCGAACGATTTATCCTAATGTGAAGTCATTTTTGAAAGTCATCCGACTTCACTATTTTGCAAATTGTGGATTAAAAATACGTTAGATCATTCTTTGTAATCGGATGACATTCGATGGGTTCTCAGGAACATTTTTTTTTTTTTTTTTTTTTTTTTTTTTTTTTTTGTAAAGTAATTTCATTTAAGTAAATGTAAATACTTCTAAAACTTCCAAATTATATTTCACAAGAAGGAAGATCATGCAAATGTTTGTTCTTTCACACTCCGAATTCGCCAATAGGCGAATGTGACTTGTCAGAAAAGCACACATATATATAATGACGTCACACGCCATGTTCATGCGTCTCCCCTAATTTTGTGACGTAAGCAAGTCGAGGCGTGGCTTTCTTTCAATTTTGAAAGGAAGTCACGTCTCTATATCCATATTCGTTAATTTTTTTTGAATTATTTTCAATTCTAAAAGGGCATATCAGAAAATTGCCCGACGATATTCCTATGTATGTGCCCTACTGTATATATTTATACTGTGACTATATTAAGGAATAACTGGAAACACAAATTATGATCAGATATCAATTGGAAATATAAAGATGTTACA
>JABUQX010140333.1:27500-32500 GCA_015478945.1 Trachelipus rathkii
TATAGGCCATGCAAATGTATATACGGTAGATATATATATAATTATATACAGATATATATATATATATATATATATATATATATATATATATAGATTCCAAAAAGTTTTGTTGTTCCTCAAATTTAAAAGCAAATTTAAATTTTTTTTTTGTAATATCTGAAACTCCAAATATATGCTAACAAAAATGGAAGAAGTTTTATCAACGATGATCGTTAGTTTATTTCTGGTCTAAGGTAGATGATCGAGACCAGGATATTCGGTGAATGTTCAGCGCATTTGATTACTGGATAAATACTGTGGGCGCAGATAATGTAACGTACACTCCGTCCAAAGAAATCCCTGAATACGTCAGTTGCCAGGAAGCATATTCGTGGATAAAATAATTCAGCCAATTAAAATTATTCTTCCAATAAAGTCTTTCTCTCTCTCTCTCTCTCCTCTCTCTCTCTCTCTCTCACACACACACACACACACACACACATACACACACACATACACACCACAACATACACTTTATATATATATATATAAGGTTGGTTAGTTATACAAAGATATTGTTTTATAAATATATATATATATATATATATATATATATATATATATATATATATATATATATATGATATATTATATATATATATATATATATATATATATATATATATAGAGAGAGTAGAGAGAGAGAGAGAGAGAGAGGAACTTCATTGGCAGAAAAATCATAACTGACTGAACTTTTTACCCGAGAATATGGTAAATGGCAACTCGTGTACATGAATTTCCTTGGGCGACTGTGCATCTTACCTGATTCTGTTTTAAGCGTTTGTATACTATGGCTGGAAAACTATGACGCCACCAAATTTTCCATTGGGGTGTGGAGCTACTTTCTGAATTAATAGTTGACTCTTTTAAGTCCCAATTCTTCCACCCTCTTTCACTACATACCTGTCAAATTAATAACTGTATTAAACCAACTGAAATTTCAATAGTAAAAATATATCTTAAAACCCACATTGTAAGTAAATGTGATTCTGATACAAAAAGTTGGGCTTAACAAGAGAATGCATATTACTCTTCCTAAATGTTTACAAAATTTCCTTAAAAAAGTGTGTTTAGTTACTATTTTAGATACCGATATTTTTAATAAAAATTTGACCAAGTTTAATCAGGATCGTAGGATTAATTTAAGGAAGAGTTCTACAAAAAATCTGAAATTAAATCTGGCTTTAGTTAGATATTGCTGAAAATATTGCTGAAAATCCTGCAAAATTTTTAAATAAATATATTTTGACCTTCGTTCAACGCTAGGATGTAAGCAAATATCAACGGATATATAAAAACAAATTTAAATAAATGTTAATATCTAATTTAATTCAATTAAGTAATTATTTTAATTAATCAATTAATTAATTTACTTAATCAATTAATATAATCGATATAAGAAACACAATATGTGGTAAAATAAAATAATACACAAGACAAACAAAAGATCATTTAAAAGACTAAATGCGGCTCTACACATGCGGAGTTCGTCGAACTCTTTGCCAAACACCCCATGTGTATATGGGTAATTTTTGGCAAAGCTTTGCTTATTTGCTTGGTTTGCCAAATACAGAAATATTTTCCACAAGCGATGGAAAAGATTTGTGTATTTGGCAAACCAAGCAAGTGAGCAAAGCTTTATCAAAAATAACCCATGCACACGTGGGGTAGAATGTGTGTAGACGTACATTCGCTTATGAGGAAAAAAACAAATGCAAAACGCAAAGATTCAAGTGTTTGACAATTAAACTCCCCATGTGTGGAGCCGCCTTATTAGGAGACAACCATCACTAGGATTATTGGAACAAATTAAAACACAAGATAAATTAATGAAAAAAAATAATAATAATTAACATTTACTGCAAAATAAAATTAATTAATTATCAAATATTGCTAAAATAATAGCACGTAATAAATTTGGTACAAATATGTTAAAGTAAGAAGTATACATAAGGTATTTATATGAGGACCTAATTTTCCTATGTTTGCTCACATCACGTGCGTGACCATTCCAGATTCGTTGCAACGAAAATTAAAGATTTGAAATTTTGAGGATATAAATCTTGATGCAGAAAAATTTAAAAATTGTTTAAGCCTAATTTAAAGTTCTAGATTTATGAGACTTTTTACCTGAAGTCTTTTCAAGACCTTTACAGTCTTTACTACAGACGGTGGCACACACTCTATTATAAGCATAATGCTTGAATATATGGCTCATGTCGATTATCTACCTCCAGTTAAGCTCAAGTCAATTTCTTTTTACATCGAATCTACGTATTCGAACACATTTCATAAAATTGAAGAGGAAATAAATTATCTAATATAAAATAAATTGCATTATATATACGTTAAGTAAAGGTTATGTTAGAGTTTAGTTAGTTTACACTTTACATAGATTTAAACTATATATATACATTATACAGTATATACGTAAAGTAAAGGTTAGAGTTTATATAGTATACATTAAGTAAAGGTTATGTTTTTAATATTTTTAGAGGTGTGAAGCTGCTTAATATTAAAGTTTCAATTTGAGTTTACGCATTTTCACTTCAATTTTATGAAATGTGTTCGAATTTATACAATCGATACGTATATAGAGGTGGAGGCAGATAATAAACATTACCCGAATATATATATATATATACATATGAGAACAGGTTATATATATCTATATATATATATATATATATATTATATATATATATATATATATATATATATATATATATATATATATATATATATATATAGGAACTTGTCCTTTAAAAAGGAAGTTAACCGATATATATCGAACGAACGATGTAATCGATTTTTTTCGATTATTTCAAGGCAATAGTGCGTTAAGGTTGCCAATATTTTTTTTTTTTTTTTAACGAAAGGAATACCCAAGATTAAATCGCAAAGATAGAAAGAGTCAGGGTCTCTCGGCCTCAGCGGGGGACGACGGGGGGGACTTCGTCCCCCCCTCTGTCCCTCCGTCGGCTCGAGCCCCTTAAAAAAGAATAAAAAAGAAAATTATAAAAAAATTAACATATAAAAATTAACATGATAAAAAAAAGCAACTTGTGGAAACTCTCGGGATCTTTCTATTGGAGTTTTAGCTAACACGTCACACTGCAGGGATATATATATATAATTACTAAACTTTATGTAACTTTTTTTATAGAATATGTATATATATATATATATATATATATATATATATATATATATATATATATATATATATATATATATATATATATATATAGTATCTCTCTAAAAATCTATATATATATATATATATATATATATATAGAAACTAAAGAAGCTACCCGCATATATCTCTTCGAAAACTATGATAGTATACAAAGAAAACTTGATAACATATATGGAATCAAAGGTATGAAATTTTAGAGAAAATGAAAAAAAAAATTTTTTTTTTTATTTTTTTATATCTCCAAAACTACGATAGGTACAAAGAAAACTAATAACATATTTAGAATCAGCGTATAAAATATGTATTAAAAAAGATTTTTTTTTTTAACTAAAAGAATACCCCAGGGTAAATCGCAAAGATGCAAAGAGTCGGGGTCTCTCTTGGCCTCCTGGGGGACGAGACGTGGGTAGGATCTATTTCCCTCCGGGGAGGGAACCCTGAACCTCTGCTTTATTTATGTCGCGGGGTTCGCCTCTCTACGGGCAGTGGCTATGGAAAACGTCCTCTCTGTCCCACCGTCGGCTTCCGAGCCCCCCAAAAGAATTTTATTTATCTATTATATATGTTAGTTTTCTTCACCTAATAGCCTTCTGAGATATAAAAAAAAAAAAAAAAAAAAATTTTTTCATTTTCCATACAAATTTCATACGCTGATTCCATATATGTTATCAGTTTTCTTGTACCTATCTTAGTTTTCGAGATATCATGCGGGTAACTTCTTTAGTTTGGCCTACATATATATATATATATATATATATATATATATATATATATATATATATATATATATATATATATATATATATATATATATTTTATATATATATATATATATATATATATATATATATATATATATATATATATATATATATATATATATATATATATATATATATATATATATATAGGCCCTGTTATGTTTTAAGACTCCGTCAGTTTTGATTTTTTTTTTTTAACATATTGCTAGTATATGATACTAACAATGAATTTCAGTGGTGATGGACATGATTCAAAAGTTCGAAATATTTTAAATAATTATTTAAAAATCACATTTATATCAATAAAATTTTTAAAAAATGAAATATCTCAAAAAGTACGACACTTACAGAAAAACCAATTACATATTTGAAATCAGCGTATAAAGCTTATTACAAAAATGTAAAAAACAAAAAAAAACAAAAAAAATATTTTTTTTTCATAAATGAAATATCTCGAAAAGTACAACACTTACAGAAAAACCAATTACATATTTAAAAATTAGGGGGCTCGAGCCGACGGGGGACAGAGGGGGGGACGTTTTCCATACCCCGTAGGGGAGGGGCGGAGGAACCCCCGCGACACCCAAATACCAAAGAGCGGGGGTTCCGGAGACCCTCCCCGGAGGGGGGGAAATAGTCCTACCCTGTCGTTCCCCCGGAAGGCCGAGAGACCCCGACTCCTGCCATCTTTGCGGTTTCCCTTGGGTATTCCTTTAGTTAAAAAAAAAAAAATTTAAAACTGACGGAGTCGTAAAACGTAACTGGTCCTATATATTTTTGAATCATGTCCGTCACCCCTTAAATTGACTGTTAGGATCATATACTAGAAATATATAAAAAAAAAAAAAAAATCAAAACTGACGGAGTCGTAAAACATAACAGGTCATATATATATATATATATATATATATATATATATATATATATATAGTATATATATATATATATATATATATATATATATATATATATATATATATATATATATATATATATATATC
>JABUQX010140333.1:45000-48319 GCA_015478945.1 Trachelipus rathkii
TAATTTGCTCATGAAATTATTTTTCATTCAGTTTGTGTAATTATGAAGAAATACTTTGATACTTTCTTTTTCAGATTTCTACCTCAAATTCATAACTTTTGCAAATTATATTTTTTTCTATGATTGCCAATAATTACATCATTAAAAGATCATTTCTATATGTTAGATGTACAATAAAGAAAATATATATATAGTAAAGGTTTTCTCAACATATTTAGAATGTATATATATATATATATATATATATATATATATATATATATATATATATATATATATATATATATATATATATATATATATATATATATATATATATATATATATTAGGGGTGTTAGGATAGTGTATTAGAGACGCATACCGATACTCTATTTTTTTAGGTACCGATACCGGCAGTTTATATAGCGTCGGGCGGGGTGACTGTAAATAAAAATAAAAATTTTTTTTTTTTTTTTGCTCATTAAATAGCCACGCGGTAGTACTACAAGTTTTATTTAGATTATCTTTAATTCTAGAGAGTTTTTATATTTTTTAAAAATATAATATATTAGGGTATAAAATGTCCTTAAATAGAATTTCACTTTTGAAAAATGAGTTTTTTTTAACTTTGTTATAAAATGAAAAGTTATGGACAGATTTTAATTATTTTTTCAGTGTATACAGTTGAGTATGTTAGCTTTAAACTGGCAAAGTAAATTTTTGTTCCAAACAGTGCATAGTGGTTAAATCGATTCTAACTTGGCCTGATTCACCCCCCCCATAAAAATTGATGATGGGGTGAATTGGGCCACCATTGTTATTCTTATTTTATGTAGCCTATTATTATTGACATTTTTATTACGTATAGCTAATTTAAATATAATAAACAGTTACTTATATTAAGTAAAAATTAAAATAAAAAATGAAATTTATATGGAAAATATGAATTCAAAAAAGTGTCAAAATTTGTCCCACGAATGGGGTGAATTGGGCCACCACATTTTTATTCTTATTTTATTTATCATTATTGAAATTTTAATTACTTATTACTAATTTTAATATAATAAACAATTACTATATTAAGTAAAAATTAAAATATAAAATTGAATTTATACATAAAAGAGGAATTTAAAAAGATGGCCCAATTCACCCCACAATGGTGGTCCGATTCACCCCTTCAAGGTGAGTCTAAAAAGCTTTATTTAAAAGTTTAATAAAACTCTTATTATTAGAATTACATTAGCCATCTAGGTGTACTTAGGAACTATTTTAGGACATAAAGTTTCAGAAGAAAAATTAAAAAGAAGGCTAGTTAGGGCAGTGGAGAGAGAGACGAAGAGCACCCTAAAGTGGCCCACGGTCACTCCCGCCTGAAGCTGAAGGCTGATAAGAGTAGTATATAGTTATATATATATATATATATATATATATATATATATATATATATATATATATGATTAGGTGCCCCCTACCTAAAAATACTATAAGTATCTACATAAAAACTGATAAATGGTTTTGAATTCAGCGTACATTGTAATGCAAGAACTAAAAAAAAAAAATTAATAATTATTAATTTTAATAAATAACTCCAAAAAATATTATAATCGTACGTTTCCAAACTTAATTTAAACATGATACCCATAAAAAATAAACGTTTTCTTTATATCTTTTCAATACTTTAGGGGAAACTAAAAATAATGGCAAAAATAAAAAATTAAAAAATAAAAATTAAAGTTAAATTAAAATTAAAAAATTAAAATTGCATATAGTTTAGGTTAGGTCAGGTCAGGTCATCAAAAAAAATTTAATTTCTCTAGAACATCTATCTATCATAGAGTGTGTGTGTGTGTGTGTGTGCGCATGACTTTGGAACGCGAAAATTTGGGGGAACGAGAGAATTATCGTACATGAAACCTATTTATTATTATTATTACTTTTTTTTATCTCACTTTATTTTATTTCTTCTTCATTTTCCTCCATTACAATGTGCGCTGATTTCAAAAATGTATTCAGTTTTTACGTAGCTATCATAGTTTTTTTTACATACATGGGACATCTAATCTGGAGAGTGACATATATATATATATATATATATATATATATATATATATATACAGGGCGAAAGCCCTTCCTGGGAGTTGTTATAGATTATAGATATATCAGAGGTGGACGTTCCGCAATTTAAGTCCGCAATTCCGCAATTGCGGAATACCAAAATAAATTGAGGAATTGCGATTGCGATAATTTGAAAAATGTTGTGGAATTGCAGTTAGCGGAATGCCTATATCATTCCGCAATTAGAGGACTACCAAAAAAAATTGTGGAGTTTCAGTGGAATGCCAAAATTTATAGTCCACAAATTTTTACACGTTGGCCATCTTTGTACGTTTGATAGCAACACCGAAAAATTTCAAAGGATCATGTTTTAAACAGGTTTCTTTTATTTCTGATGTAAAATTTATCAATATTATAAATGATATTGAGTGTTACTATTAATCGACCGATTCTCAATATCGATAATATTTAGTTCTCGATTGTCCTATAAAGTTATAATCGATATTGACCATTTATTCGTAGCACCACTTTTTCTTAATAGCAGACGTATATTTATTTCCAACATTGCATTTTATCAAGTTTTGTGCCCTGACATTTGCTCTGATTTTTATATTTTATCACTGAAGGCGGGTAACATTGAGAATAAATTCGTGTTTTTTTTTATTATAAATTTCTGAAATTATATATATATATATATATATATATATATATATATATATATATATATATATATATATATATATATATATATATATATATATATATATATATATATATATATATATATATGTAATTGGTAAATAATACAATGCTTAAACACGTTAAAATAAGCAGTGGTAATTACTATTTAGTAATTACAATACTTAAACGTGAGAATAAAATTGTGGTGGTAAAAATTGCATTAACATGTGTCTTGGTAGCTTAATTCCATTATAAATATCATATTTTTTACCATATATTTTAATATTTTTATAATATATTATTATAATATTTTAATATTACCATATTTTTACCATAATTTATGAAACGTGTCACCACCAAATTTCAGATAAATTGTATTGTACAGTCAACATAAATGATGAATAAAATAATATAACATTGATACCCAACATAGAAATTATAAATAAATATATATATATATATATATATATATATATATATATATATATATATATATATATAAATATCTATATATATTGAAGCGGCGCACGAAAAACGCGAAAAAGCGTTTCACGATAAACGCGAAAACGGTTAAACACCCAAATTGATGGAACGAAGCACAAC
>JABUQX010140334.1:0-2500 GCA_015478945.1 Trachelipus rathkii
ATTTATATATATATATATATATATATATATATATATATATATATATATATATATATATATATATATATATATATATAGTATATATATATATATATATATATATATATATATATATATATATATATATATATATATATGTATATATATATATATATATATATATAGGTAATTATGATTTCGCCAACCACAACAAAAAAGACTAGATGTAAAGTTGGTATTCCGTATTTATTATGCAGCAAGAACTGTCATCTTCACGCCTTTTTCCATTTAAAATTCAATTTAATTTATTTTTATATTTTTTTCCGTGAAGTTTAAAAAGTATAAAATATTAAATTTCAATGGATATTGAAAATCATTTAAATATAAAGAATTTAATGTAATAAAATTATTTTCCTAATAGTCTAATATCAGTGTTACAAGTAATATGTTTCCAAATTCAAAATTATATATGAAAAAAAAAAAAAAAAATAGAATGGCAAGTAACGTTCAATGTTTTGTGTATGAGCTTTTTCTTTGTCTAAAATATTTTTTTTTTTTAAAGAGCCATAATCCATATCTAAAATACTACAACATCTACCGGGAAAAGGAATACATTGCTGGAAAAACAATCATGTCTAAAAAACTACAATAGCTACAGGGAAAAGGAATACATTTTTGGAATCCTGGTAAAATTTTACATAGGAAAATGTAAAAAAAAAAATAAAAAGAATTATTGTTAATAATTATAGTAATATGAGTAGAAGGCCTATTTAGAGACCTTTTATACGTTACTCGTTAAAATAAATAGACTTTCTATTAATTTTTTTTTTTAACTAAAGAATACCCCAAGGGTATACCGCACCGATGGTAGGAGTCGGGGTCTCTCGGCCTTCCGGGGAACTACGGGGTAGGACTAATTCCCCCCCTCCGGGGAGGGTCTCCGGAACCCCCGCTCTTTGGTATTTGGGTGTCGCGGGGGTTCCTCCGCCCCTCCCCTACGGGGTATGGAAAACGTCCCCCCTGTGTTCCCCGTCGGCTCGAGCCCCCTACATTGCCGTGTAATACCTTTACAAATAATATATATATATATTATATATATATATATATATATATATATATATATATATATATATATATATATATATATATATATATATATATATATATATATATAAAGAGTGAGGCGAGATGGTGATTGATTGGATTTGGAAGTTGTGTAATAAAGCGTTTATGGAGGGTATAGTTCCAAAGGGATTGGAGGAGAGCGGTAATAGTACCCTTATATAAGGGTAAGGGAGATAAGGGGAACTGTAGAAATTATAGGGGAATAAGTTTATTGAGTGTTGTAGGGAAGGTATATGCTGGTATTTTGGTCGAAAGAGTGCGTCGAGTGACTGAGGGACTGATTGGCGAAGAACAAGGTGCGTTTAGGAGTGGTAGAGGATGTGTGGATCAAATCTTTACATTGAAACAAATGATTGAGAAAATGAGGGAGAAGAAGAATAAATTGTATTTAGGTTTTATGGATTTGCAACAGGCGTATGATAGAGTTAATAGGGAAGCGTTATGGCAGGTGTTAGTGATATATGGTGTTGGTGGTAGGCTTCTGAATGGAATCAAAAGTATGTATGACGATAGTGAAGCGTGTGTAAGAATAAATGGTGTCAATGGTGATTGGTTTAGGATTAATAGCGGAGTAAGACAGGGTTGTGTTATGTCTCCTTGGTTATTCAATTTGTATATGGATGGGGTTATGAAAGAATTTGAGGTGGGGATGGCAGGAAATGGTGTTAGAATGATGGAGAATGGAGTTGAGTGGAGGGTGCCCTACCTATTATATGCGGATGATTTGGTTCTGTGTGGCGAATCTGAAGAGAGTTTGAGAGGATTGATAGAGAGATTTGGCAGGGTGTGTGAAAGGAGGGGCTTGAAAGTAAACGTGGATAAGAGTAAGGTTATGGTTGTGAGTGAGGACAGTCCTCAGTGTGAAGTTATGTTAGATGGTGAGCAGCTAGAACAAGTGTCTGAGTTTAAATATTTAGGGTATATGTTGGATGAGAAGGGAACGGACGATGCAGAGTGTAGTAGGAAAGTTGTGAATGGCAGGAAGGTGGCTGGTGCAATTAAATCGTTGGTGAATG
The DNA here is from genome assembly GCA_015478945.1 of Trachelipus rathkii. Taxonomy (NCBI): domain Eukaryota; kingdom Metazoa; phylum Arthropoda; class Malacostraca; order Isopoda; family Trachelipodidae; genus Trachelipus; species Trachelipus rathkii. The sequence continues at coordinate 2,121 of JABUQX010140334.1, forward strand.
TAAAGGGACTAAGTCTTGAGTGCGGTAGAGTCTTACATGAGGGTATGTTGTTACCTGTGTTATTGTATGGTAGTGAGACTATGGTCTGGAATAAGTATAGATCTAAAGTTCAATGTGTTCAGATGGACAATCTTAGGGGTGTGCTAGGTGTGAGAAGAATTGATAAAGAGAGGAATGAACGTATTAGAGAGTGGTGTGAAGAAAGGGGTAAATGAGAGAATAAATGAAAGTATGTTGAGATGGTTTGGTCATGTGGAAAGGATGAATGATAGTAGGTTGGTTAAGCGGATGTATAGTGGTGAGTGTGTTGGGAACCGACCGGTTGGGAGACCGAAGAGAAAGTGGATTGAGTCGGTGAACGAATGTCTGAAGGAGAGAAA
>JABUQX010140334.1:5000-7500 GCA_015478945.1 Trachelipus rathkii
TATATATATATATATATATATATATATATATATATATATATATATATATATATATATATATATATATATATATATATATATATATATATATATATATATATATATATATATATATATATATATATATATATATATAATAATAAACTAAAAAATTAAATAAAATGAATTTGAAATTTAATCAATTTGAAGCTGAAAAAATATAAAAAGTAAGTTCTTTTTATAGCAAATCAAATTTTTAATTTTTCTTTACCTAAAATAAAAAATTATTACCAACCTTTCCAATACTAAATTATTTTGAGGACCATGGTTTACTTAAGGTCCTATATATATATATATATATATATATATATATATATATATATATATATATATATATATATATATATATATATATATATATATATATATATATATATATATATATATATATATATATATATATATATATATATATATATATATATATATATATATATATAGATATATATATAAATATATATCTAAATATATTTAATTTTATATATATATATAAATGTTTGATAAAATCCTATTTATTTTGTTATTTTATTAAGATCTTTAAAATTTTATTAAATTAGATGTGGATAAATATTTTCTTGCACGTCGCGAGCAACTCAATTTTCGTTAGATATGTCACCCATCCTTCGGGGTCAAATCACGAGAAGAATTTTGATGGATTACTTCTGACATTACTTATTAAAACGGTTGGTCCTCGTTTGATGAATTTTTAGCTCGTTCCAAGTTTTTAGTATATTCCGCATGATCTTTGATGATTTTAAGGTTTCACGTCTATGAGTAAAGCTACTCTCGGTCTCTATTTATGTTGTTTGTATTTTTAATGCATATGATTCATAAATTTACGGAATTTGTGGTTTTTATTGTTTTATTATTTTATATTAATTCCAATCATAGACTTTTTGGCGATGTGCTACTAAAAGGTGAATTGTTTCCTTTCGTATGTTAGTAAGTCGTGCTTGTGTTGGGAAATTCTTCTTTTTGTGTCTATTGTTTCTCCAATATATTGTTTGTTACATGATTTGCATGGTATTGTGTATATTGCTGAATTGTTGCTATTATCTAGTTTGGATTTAAGTAATTTTTTAAGGGTATTGTTATTTTTAGTTACTATTTTTAATTTCGATGTTTTATAATTGATATTTGTATTTTGTACTAATGTAAATTTATGTTTATTAAACTTTATTATTGTTTGCATTATTATCCTTATTAAATATAATTCTTTTGGCTTGTCCGATACTTTGGTTTATTATGCATTTGGGATAATTTAATTTACTGAAAGTTTCTATAATATCGTTAATTTCTGTTTTTATGGTAAGATCGCTACTGTAAATGGCTACGCTACGTTGACGACGTGTTGTTCATATATCCTGATAATTTTGATATAGAGAGATTTCATAATTACTATTAAATAACTGGCACCCACCATAAAATTTACAAAAGAAACCCAATAACAAAAGCATCCCATTTCTAGATATGCAAATCAATTGGGAAAACCCAACTAACATTATTTTTCAGTATAAAAACTGACCATTGTCCTAAATATATACATTGGTATTCAAGTCACAAACTGTATATAAAAAGCCATAATTGTAACCTTAGATCAATGAGTTTCTTTACGAATTTGTAGCGATCTTACCATAAAATAGAAATTAACGATATTATAGAAACTTTCAGTAAATTAAATTATCCCCAAATGCATAATAAACCAGCATCGACAGTTTCAAAATTATATTTGTTGGCGATAATAAAGAAACAATAATAAAGAGTTTAATAAACATAAATTTCATATTAATTACAAATACAAAGATCAATTATAAAACATCGAAATTAAAATAGTAACTAAAAATAACAATACCCTTAAAAATTACTTAAACCCAAACTAGATAATAGCAACAATTCAGCACATACACAATACCATGCAAATCATGTAACAAACAATATATTGAGAAACATGACACAAAAAAGAAGAATTTCCAACACAAACACGATCTACTAACATATGAAAACACCACCTTAATACACATCACCTTAAAGAAAGTCATATGATTGGAATTAATAGCAACAAAATAGTCGAAACAATAAAAAACAAAATTCGTCGCTTTTTGTATATTACGCAATTAAAAAAATACAAACAACATAAATAGAGACCGAGGTAACTACTCCATAGACGATAAATATAATGAAGCCTTAAAATCATCAAAGTCATGCCGGAATATACTAAAAACTTGGAACGAGCTAAAAATTCATCAAACGAGGACCAAATCCGTTTTATTGCAATGTTTGGTTAGCGCACCACCAAAATTCTTCACTCTCGTGATTTGACCCCGAGGAGTTAGGTGACATATCTAACGAAAAAGCTAGGATTGTCACGAAGGGTGAAACCAAATATTTATCCATCTAAATTGCATTAAAATGTTTGTGATCTTAATAAAATAATAAAATAAATAGTGTTTGAGTGTAAAAG